>VXAX01003953.1:208-10431 GCA_013399835.1 Leptocoma aspasia
GGTGCCGGGGGATTAAGGGCCGGGCGGCCCCGGCGCTGCCGCGGCTCCGCCGAGCCAAGGAGGCCCCGATCAGACAGCCCGAGCGGCAGATAGCAGGGAGACTGGCGCCAGACGGCCCCTTTTGTTTATCTGACAGCTAAATATCAAGGCAATCACCGCCTCGCTGCCCTGCCTCCAACCCCCAGAGCTAAGACAAACAGTTTTGCTAAAAGAATGCCACTGTTATCATAAGTTCCTATCTTTTTTCTTTTTTTTTTTTTTTCTTTCTCATGGCTCTGCCTTTATTTTCTCTGTACTTCTCTAATTCCAGAGTCTCCCCCTCCACCCTACTCCAGATATCCAATGGATTTTCTCAAACCAACTGGTAAGTGGACTTTTTTCAATGCAAGCGTAAGAGATAAAAAATGGCAAAACAGCCCCTTTATCAGGGAAAACAGTCTCCTGCCTTTGTCATGCATTTTGCTTTTGGGTTGCTTCTGTGCTTCCGTGCCTCCTGCTACCCCTGTAAGAATTAACATATAATTTATCTAAGCCACCTTGTGCACAAAGTAGGATTTTAAAACTCTGGCAGTAAACTTCAGAAGGCATTGCAGTGCAGCACAGGCCTGTGTTGCTTGAGTCAGCCAGGAAAACCATAGGCTCCAGCTGGAAATGGCAGTGCTTCTGCACCCCTGGGTGAATTTTCAGGGATTTAGTTTGGGATCCAGCACAGCATCTCTCTGATGCCTGGGAATCCCGGTGAACCATGACAGATGGACTGGTTGGTTAGAAATCTCTCTAAGTTTTATAGGAGCCTAATCCTACCTCATCAGGTTGGAAAAAAAAAAAGGGAAAAGAGTTTGAAAAGTTATTTTTTTAACCTTTTTTAAATTTAAATTTCTCAGCGCCACTGTGCATGCCTGTTGCTTGTAATTGAATGTCAGGGTGCCAGGGGAGAAGCCCATTTGAGGCTGGCACCGGCTCTTTTGCGGTTGTCTGCATAAACTCTTGGTTGGCAACGAGCTCGCCGGGTGTGAGATACATGAGGCTGGGAGAAGGAGGAGAGGTGGGGGGAGTCGGAAACGCGGGGAGCTCGGGAGGAGCAGCTCCTGGCTTCCTGAGGATTAGTGGCTCTGGAGTGGGCTGGAGCACGGTGGTCTCTGCGGCCACGTCCCGCGGTCGTGGCAGGCAGGGGAGGCACGGCACTGAAGGGTGGCAAAGGTAGATACATCGATATTCCTGAAGACCGGTATCAGATTGTTTGGTTGGGTTTTTTGGCCAAAAGAACGGTGCCTGTGAAATCACCTCTCTGCAGGGTCTCAGGGCTAAAAGAAACCCCAGCCTTGAGGCTGTGATGGTGCGATGGTGGGGTCTCATCCTGCCAGCTGCTCACTTGGAGGCTGGACTGTTGTTTTCCCCCTCTGCAAACTCCTTCGGAACACTAATAAGTCTTTTTTTGCCTTGCGGAAATAAACAAGTCAGTTTAACAAACAATTGGGTTGCAAAGCATGAACTATCTTGCCTTGGTGTGAAAAAACAGGAGATAAGGGCTCATGAATGGAAGACAGGCATCAGGAGTAGGTTCAGCATCCAAAGCGTGTGCTGGGATGTAGAAGGGTTGTACTCTAATAGACTGGAGGGTCTGCTGGGCCATGAAGTTTTATGGGTTTCACATAATTTTGACTGCATCCCTGCAGTGTTCCCCCACAAGTTCTTATTTTTTGCCTTTATGGCTTTTCTCTGCACTCATTGATGATCCTGGCATGGGATGCAAAGGGGTTTGGAGCTGCAGGAGAGAAGGGTTAAAGCTTGGTTTTGGTTTCCTGTAAAGATGTTAGGATAAAATCTATTAGCATGATTTAAACATCCAATCTGCCTCTGCCAGGATCTCGTTTTCAGTTAGCCGAATGATATATTTATTCATTAGCAAGTGTTGACATAAGGTAGCAAAATGTGTGTAAACAGAAAAGCCGCAGAACATGAATGTGCCATTTCGAAAGGAAAAGTTATTCCTATCGGCCAATAGGAAGTGATTAACGCTGCCCATCGGAAACACAGAAACAACTGGGTTACTCACCAAAAAGTCCTCCTTTTTTTCCTTTTTGAAAGAAAAATCCACTTGGCAGCTGAGCTCTGACTAACGGGGTTGTGACAGGCACCAGCGGAGCCTGGAAGTCTGTGGTGGCAGGTGGGTTTTGCAAGCTCAGGGTTTCTCAGCATTTCCTCTGCAGGGGGACTGAGGGTTTCCCGTCCCAGCCTCGGTGCCACCTCCCGTGGCAGTTCCCCAGCTGCATGTTGAGAACTGTGGGGAGGTGTGAAGATTTTTTACCTGGCTGATGCCCATCAGTCATCTTCTCACCTGGGACCTTAGGTGGGAACAGCCCCTGTGTTTAGGCTCTGCCAGGGGAGCTGGGAATGTGCATCCAGCAGGAAATTTATGCTTTTCCATCAAGTGTGATAGTGGGGGTAAAAGTTAAGTGTTTAGTACCATGTCTTATAAGTGTTTTATATGGAGAGCCAGGCAGATAATAAACCTGGACTGGTGTGGGCTCTGGCAGAGGTCAACAGATCAGGGAATCAAAAAACAGTTTGTGTGGGAAGGGACCCTAACGACCACCTAGTCCAGCCCTCCTGCAGCGAGCAGGAAGATCTTCAACTAGACCAGGTTGCTCCGAGTCCCATCCAGCCTGACCTTGAATGTTTCTGGGGTGGGGGATCTACCACCTCTCTGGGCAACCTGTGCCAGTGTCTCACCACTGCCATCATTAACCATTTCTCTCTTCAGTCCTGTCTAAATCTCTCTTCTCTTTTTGTTTAAAACCCTTAACCGATGGGGATTAAATCGTTTTTTCTGGAGGTGATGGAGGCTGAGACAGGCTGCATCACAGGCTGGAGGAAAGCAGGGATGGACAAGGAGCTGGGAATCCGCTGCAGGCAATGAAATGCCACATCAGGCTGTGTTGGTAGGATAGATCTGGTATTTGTGTACTTGTTGTAGAACAGAAAGATCTGCCCTTGATGGCTGAGTTACCTGAGGGAAGGCTGTGGGTCAGCCTGGCTTGCTCATTCATAGAATCCCAGAATGGTTTGGGTTGGAACAACCTTAAAACTCACCTCGCTCCAACCCTTGGGCAAGGACACCTTCCACTAGACCAGGTTGCTCCAAGCCACCTCCAGCCTGGTCTTGGACACCTCCAGAGATGGGGAGGACTTTTATCAAGGAGAGGACTTGCCATCTTCCTCACATGGGACGTTGGCAGGGATGGATGATGGAGGTGTGTGAGCACTCAGCATTAGTGATGTCCTTGCTGGAGGTGCAGCTTGCAGCAGGGAAAGCTGAAAGTGCTGAAAGTGAGGTGGATAGTAGTGCCCTCAAATAATTCAGGCAGACTTCTGACTAAGCTCTAAGTGAGACAAAGGGGCTGCAAGTGACTCCATTGCGCTCCGGCGAGACTGGACTTGGTGGTGCTGGGGTTTGAGAGTGCAGGAAACTCAGGGAGATGTCACTGCGGGGCCAAATGCCCTCCTGTGGTGTCAGCTTTCAGGGGAGCTGGAGGTTTGGCAGCTCCCAGGAGCTATTTGACACCTTGCAAGGTTGGGCTGGTGGCCACGGGGAGTAACTGTGTGTCTCCGCAATGGTTCCGTGCTGTGGGAAGGCAGTGTTGGGAGGAGATTGATGCGTGCCAGCCTTGGACAAACGCCTGATCCTGCGACCTCTCTGGTGCTGAGGGTAAAAGGAGCCCCGGTGCCCCCCACTAAGGAGAGCCCAGGGCAGCTCTGAGTGCAACAATGAATCTGGCCACAAGCAGGGCAGGGACCCCCTGAGGGTTCTGCTTTTGGGCTCATCCCACGCCTGACTCTCCTGGCTGGCCCAGAGTTGAGCTGCACCAGCTCTGCGTTTTGGAAAGGGAATTTTGGCAATGGTTCATGGATGAGGGGAATTGTCTTTTGGGTGATGGGACACGGGAAGGGAGCTGAGGAAGAAGTGTGGTAGCACATCCCCCTGCATTGCTAAGTTTATGTATTTGAAGTTTGGATAGGATTCTGTTCTGGCTGATGTGGTAACAGAGAACCTGGTCACGTATGATCTCTACAGCAAGACAGTTGTGTCCCTTATCCGCAGGAACTCCTCAGGGAGCTGTAGCTGCAGGCACAGGGAGGCCAGGGCAGGGCAGAGTGGTCCAGCCTGTGTTCAGAAAGCATCTGTAGCTCAAGCAGTTGAAGCGATCACATGGGAATGGTGGGGAAATCTCCTGTCTGGACTAGAAAGAGTTAAAAAAAGTAAAAACCCTATTCCTTTAAAGCATAGAAAGCACGACAAGGCATTTAGAGAGCGTATCATATACAGTATTTCACAAGTAAGTCTATTTCCTGTCTCCCCTATTGTTTTCAGTTTGATTAAGTATATCCTGTTAAACTGTATATTCCTGTTAGGGCTTTTACTTTACTCTGATAAAATGATGTTATGCAGACAGGAATTTCTTATTCACTGGTATTTCAGGGGTGGGATCTGGCAGAATTGCTTTATCAGTAAGGAGAAATTCATCTTCGCTCTCCTGGTGGTGGCCCTTGCTTTGGGATACAGATGTGAGCGAAATGAGGGCATAGAGAGTCCAAATTTTGTGAAACCCAAAGTCCCTGAGGACCAGAAGCTTGCATGAACTTCACAGGTCTTCTCAGGCTTGTTCTTCAGTTTGTGGTCCCACGTGGTAGTTAACCAAAAAGCTGGAGTTGGTCTGTAGGACCAGGAGATCGGTGTTGGCTTCCGACTGTTGTCATCTGGAAGAGCAGGGTTAGGATAGAGAGGTCCAAACCTTGATCTCCAGCACCTGCATGCATCAGGAGGAAACTAACGGAGCAGCCAGTCTTACCCTGCCCTTTGGTGGTGCATGGAGGAGTAGGTCCAGTTGCCCAGGAGGTGTCAATAAGGTCTGCCAGCAGCTGGTGGTGCCAAAACTTGAGTGGGGCACCACAAACTCAGCCCTGTGTTCACTGCGAAAGGGCAGCAATGAGACGTTTCCCTTTTGGTTCCCATTTTGGTGAGTTACAGGTTTTGACTAAAATGGGCGCATAAAGCCACGATTTAAAGCATTTTTGGAAGCTCGCTTACATCAGAACGGCGACAACCTTGATCTCCTTAGCCAGTGACTTGTCCAGAGAGGTGGCAGCCAGCCTGTAATTTCTGCTGGTCTATAATCAGCGCTGGCTGGTGATGAAGCACAGCCTTGACTGAGACAACGAGTTAGGGTGGATGCTTCTTGATGAACTACCGTCTCTGCACGGACAATTAGTAATCGCTTCCTGCTAAGCCCTTTGGAATGTGTGTTCTGCTTGGGGCGATGCTGGGAGCCTGCAAAGAGCCACCTATATACTGACTTCTTTTTTTTTTTTTTTCCCTTCCTCTGCTCCAGCAGATTGTCCAGACTCTGTGCCTTCCTCCACTGAAACAGGGGGAACAAATTGTCTAGCCCCTGGGGGGCTCTCAGGTAAGACATCTCTTGTTGCCCTTGATCTTGGCTGTGGGTGGGTCGCGTTGGCTGAGGGTCGGGACAAAAGGCAAAGTGATGCTGGGGAAGTTTTGGGAGTGCACACCACTGAGAAGGGTGTGCTCAGAGGGGAAGTTGGGTTTCTTTTCAGTAGCAGCCATGTAGCTCTTGTGCAGAGGATGTGTTGAAATCCCAGACAAGCTGCTCCATCCCTGAATGTGCCTGTATTTCCTTTGAATTCCAACCTTATGCTCCATTCATTTTTGGGCTACGGCAGGAAGAGGCAAAAGGACTGAGGCAGGGGAAGGCTAAGCAATGGCTGGTTGACCATTCATTCAGGTGTGTGAATTATGGGAGCAGATGCAGTCGTACCTTAAAGAAGGATTTGATGTCAAATCCTTGACTTGATGGTGGGGGCACCTCTTGTCCCTGGGATGAGAGCTTTGCTCAGATTTTGCTCCTGGTAATGTCACCAGCATCCCCCATCTGATGCACAAGGCTCATGGTGCCTGGGGAGGAAAGGCGGCCTGTTTTTTTCTTTGTAGAGGACGTTGCAGAGAGAGTTGATGACGTTTTGTATCCATCCCTGATACATTCAGTGATTTCCATGGTTTGCCTCTTTGCCATCTCCTTCAGCCTCCAGTTGCTGTTACAGGATGGAGGCTTGTAAGGTACTTTCTCCACCCCGCTTGGAGTTTGCGTAGAGACATAGAGCGGTTTGGGTTGGAAAGGACCTTTGAAGGTCATCCAGTCCAACTCCCAACCCCATTTCCAAGGTGTGATGCCTCCAGCACCTCATCTCCCACCCCAGACCGGCCACCTCAGTGTCTCTACCAGGATTAAAGTGTCTGAAACCATGTACCTGCAGGTACTGGCTGATGTTTGAAGGTGCTTGCCTTTGTGGGGATGTCTCCTTGATTTATGATTTATTCATCACCCTGAAACTGGAATTCAGAATTAGGCTGGCGGCGGCTGCACGCGCTCGTGCATCTGCCCCTGCCTCTCTCCAGGAATTGCGTTTGGTGTGGATGTGATGTCTTTAAGTGAGCCTTGTTTGTTTTTCTTTGGGTGTAATATATACCCTGTCTGTTATTTGAGAGGGGAGCATATTGTTTGTTCAAAGGCCCTAATGAGAATTAATCAAACGGAGAGGGAGAGGGAACAGGAAAACTTGTTGCTGTTTGGGTTTTTTTTCCTTAAAGCAGAAGGATTTGCGTTTTTTGGGTTTTTTTTTACCATTGGAGCCTATAGCTTCAGGGAATTAAAAAAAAAGGGACTGTAGAAAGAAAAAAGACAAGAAGCAAAACAACACAATAAGGATGTTGTTAGATCTTTTTTCTTTTTTTTTTTTTTTTTTCCTTTTTCCTCCTGAAATACACCCGTTGCAGAGGGGAGGAGAGAGTTCAGTTCCACAGGATACCACATGAAATAAGCAGAGGAAGTACTCGCTTTTAAAAGGGGGCTTTCTGTAAGGTTCAGCCTATTGATAACATCTCGTCTGGCAGCTCTGCTCCCGAAGGGAAGGCAGGAGGTGGGGGCTTGGGCTGCAGGAAATAACATGGCTCATTCCTGGTGCCTCCCAGAAGGCTGCGGGAAGGGGACCCCTAGCTCCTTAATTGAGCTTCTTCCCCAAATGAAAGCACATTTCCACCCGAAAGTATATTTTTAACTTACTTTATTCTATTGCTATTATTTCATTGGATTTGATTTTTTTATTTTGTCTCCCTTATCAAAGGTTCCCCCCCTCCCCAAGCCTGGAAACAGAACCTTTTTACGATCATTAACCACTCTTTTTTCCTCCCCAAATGTAATTGTAGCCATTTAGTTTAATGAGGAGCTGATAGGAGAGTTGACTCTTGAAGGGATATGGTTAGCTACCCAAGCCCTGAAACAAAGCCGAATGCCTCCACTTGAAAGAGCATTTGTTTTGAATTTGCTCTGATTTACTGGCATCTCCCTTCCGCATGCAGAAGTGCAGTGCTGAAAATTCCCAACTGGAGAGACCTAGTCAAGAAAGGAAAATAAACGTGCTTTGGAGCAATCCTCCAAAGTTCTCTTTCTCCTCCTTTTTTTTCCTACCCCCTCCTGCATATTTTAGTTAGCAGAAGAGTGTGTTTGAAGAGGGCTTTAATGAGTTATTGGCAGGGTGCATGGCCAGTGCTTTGGCTTGGTCTTACCTGTGCTTGGGCAGATAGGGATGGGTGATGCTGGGTGGAGAATCCAGCATTCCTCATCCCCTCCAGACCTGTACAGTGTTGCATTTGCAGCTCCTTGGTGAAAGGATGGATTAAGGGGAAAAGGAGAAAGAAATAAAAGTAATTATTTTGGTAATTTGGAAACTGGAGTGGGTGTGTGAGGAAAAAGACATCACTGGTGGTGGTTGGTGGTGGGATCCTGCAGCACTGCAGCCTTTGATCCTTAGTGAGATGTGGTGGATGCTGGCATATCAGCAGGGTCAGTAGACCTGCTCTGATGTCTTAGAGAGCAGGACTTGGCAAGGAAGATCACTCTCAGCACTGAGAATTTGGGAATGAGGCTAGCCTGGGGTTCACGGCCGCTCCGGCAGGGGAATGTTTGGAGGGGTTGAGAGGATGGTGGCAAGGGGAGCATTGAAGGGGCTCAAAGCGAGCGTCCCTGCAGCTCTCCGTGAGGAGCTTTTGATGAGGAGGAGTCTCAGATCAGCCACTGCTGGGGTCTGTCTCTTACTGGGGCTGCAGGCAGTTGTGCTGAGGGATACCAGAGGCTCTGGAGGACGTGTGGCAGGGGGAGCGGCGTGGCCAGGGGATGTACAGGGAGTGTTTCCCCCTTGCAATAACTACCCTGAGCTGCTCTTTCTCTCCCTCCCTCTTCCTTCTGTTCTCCTTCCTGACCCAGGAATGCAATCCTGGGTAGTCCTTCACACCATGCTGGTGTCCTCTTCTAATCCCACCTCTGCTCTGTCCTCCCTAGCCATCCCATTTTCTGGCTGATGTACCCCTTGCTTCCCCCAGGGCACGGGCTCTCGCTTCTGTATTCTTGGCTTTATTTATTTTCTTATATCATCTTTATTTTTATCGGTGGTCAGCCTGTGGGTAGGTCAGGACTCCTTGCTCATGGTTTCTCCCACTGACATGGCTGTGCTCAGGTATTACTAGCCAGACCCTTTCTGTCCTCAGTGTGGTTAAACAGCAAAAATATCCCATTGGAGATAAAAATAATTCCCGTAAATAGGAGACAGAGGGTGGTTTTCCTGTATTTTGAGCTGACTTGTTCTCAGCAGATGTGTTTGGTTGTGACTTCTTTCAAACAAGCAAAGCCATGCTTGGAGAGCCTGAGGGTGGCTGGCCGTGGTTTGGTGGCATCAGATTGGTGGGCCCCAATTGGTACGACCCATGGAGAAGCCCTGCTCCGAGGGTAGAAGTGAGATGGTGGTGTTGGTGCTGGGTGTCCATGGAAAGTGGTCCACTAGCCCTGGGCACCTCTGTCCTGACCCATGTGTGGCATGGGGCGGGTGGCTGTCAGCTGGTAGAAAGTTGTGATGTCCGTGGTGGGTGAGGAGGTGGCTCTCCAGCAGGACAGGTGAACAGTGCTGGGTCTGCTGGCAAAGCAAAGCTCTCAAGAAGCCCAGAGCTTGTCCTCAGAGAGGGAGAGCAAGTTGAGCTGGCTCATATCCTCACCACATCCACTGTTTTTTTCTAGAGGTTGTTCCTAAAACACCAAACCTGAGAGGTTCTCCAGATTTTGGCCAAATTTTGCTGATCCGCCCAAATTCTGGAAGCACCTCAGGGTCTCCAAGAGCCAGTGGATGTTGAGTGATGATGCTTGGTGGGTGCTGGATCAAGGTTCTGCAAGCCTTGAGGCTGGGAAACCAACAAGGCTCTTCTGTAGCAGGCACAGACTCAGTTCCTCCCTCCCAATTCCACCAAAAACACAGGGAAAAGAAGGAAGATGCCAGTGCTCTTCCCAGGCTGGAAGTGCATTGGCATCATTCCCTACTCTGGCTCTCTGTGCTGTGGGACCTTGTCTGGTTTAAGGGACCTCTTGGCTGATTGACATTTCATTCCAAAATTGCGGACAGGCCGGGAATGTTTCACTATGCCTCTGATCCCTGCTGGTATCTGCTTGACGGGGGAGAAGCACCTTGTCCAAATCCGGAGATATTTGCCCCCCAAAGCGGCTTCCCATTGCTCTCCCCTCGCCCATGTAAACAGGATCCTGGGCTGCTTCTCCGCCAGAGCCCTGCCTGTGTTTTCCCGTTCCCCCTACTTCCACCTCCCTCCCCTACAGAGTTTATAACCTCCTGTGAAATGCCTTTATTTACAAATTGGCATCCTATTATAATCTGAAATTGAGACATCTTCCTGTGGAACTAGGATTGTATATTTGTCCCAGGGATAAACAATTGCTTGGGAATTTTTTTTTTCTTTAAGTCACTTATTTTTGGTTTATTTTTGAGCTTACGTCGTTTTAATATTTTTTAATTTGCCTTGAGCGTCGCAGGGCGTTGCACCCTTTCCTTCCCAGCCTCACTGGGAGACGTGACCCTCTGCTCCTTGCTTACCTAAAAACCACAGTCCCGTCCTGGAAAGGACAAGGTTATCAGGGGTTAATGCCAGGATGACAGCACTGGAGCCTCTGGAGCAGAGCAGGCTGCCTGCCAGACTAGGAGCCTCCCGGCTCGCCTCGCACATCATCTGACCGTGGCCGACTGGGAGGAGGGAGCTGGTGCTTGGCACCGACCCCGGGCTCTTGGCTTGGCCACCCGCTCCGGTTCCTTCA
>VXAX01003953.1:11882-23418 GCA_013399835.1 Leptocoma aspasia
TTTTTTTTTTTGCTTTTTTCCTTCCATTTTATTTTCCTGTTTTCCCTTTTTTCTTCCGTTTTCTTTCTGCTTTTTCTTCTTTTTCTCCTACTTCTTCTCCTTCTCCTCCTCTTTCATTTTCTCCTTCTTCTCCTCTTTCATTTTCTCCTTCTTCTCCTTCTTCTCCTGTTTCTATTTTCCTTCTTTACTTTTTTCTTCTTTTTCTTCTTCTACTTGTTTTCTTCCTTCTTTCTGTTTTCCATCCCCTTGTTTCCCTCCTTCTTTTATTTTCCTTCTAAATGCAAGAAAATAGCTTTTCTGGGCAAGCATTGCAGGGATTTTCCATCCCCATCCAGGGGAGGATGGGGGCTTGGGTCCCCTGTGCACAGACCTGCTGCCACCCTTCAGGGGGTCTTTGCTCATGGGCTCAAGTTATCAAGCTTCCAAGAAGCTTTTTCCAGGGTATTTTGTGTTACTGGGGATGTGATATGGCATTTGCTAACAGACAGCAAACTCTCATTTCTTTTTTCTTTTCTTTTTTATTTTTCCTCCCCTTTTTTTTCCCTCCCTTCTTTTGGGTTGCCATTTAAACGCGTGATGATAACTTTCACCCTGTTAATTAACAGGAAACATTGGGACAAGACAGGAAATTACATCAGTCTTTTATGAGGAAAGAGCCAAGAAAAAAAAATGCAAGAAAACATAGTTATTAGTGAAAGGAAAGAAAGTGCCAGGGGAGGGAAAAGAAAGAAAAAGAGAAAAAAGGAGGAAAAAGCACCATCTCGTAGGCCCTGCTTTTCCAAGGGAGGCTGCTCCAGTACTTGATTTTATTTTTATTATGTTGAAAAATATTTGACTAGCAGGGTCACCTTTGCTTGAGCGCGACGGTCTGGCTTCCCAAGGAATTTTTTAAAATTTTATTTTCATGCTTTTTCTCAGCTTCCTTCCCCAAACTGTGAGGCCTAGGAAGCTCTTGGCCGGGAGACTAATTTTGGTTTGGCTGCTCAGCCCTTCAAATTGGTCCCCACCCAGTGTCATTATCTTGGTTTTAACTTGCAAGGGGAAAAAAAAAAAAAAAAGCCAAAAAAAACCACCCTGTAAGAGCTGGCTCAGCCCTTCTCTACCCTTTTAACCTCACTACATAAAAAACCTACTGGCTTCAGCCTCCCTGGCTGGGCTGTGCTGGCAGTGCTGAAGCACCATGGGCTGGTTGCAGGAGGTCCTGGTGATGCTCTCGGTGATGCTGCCCTGTGTGTGATGCCCTGTGCCTGGCTCCGTGGTCCTTCCTCACCCCCACTCAGTGAGCAAGTGGGATCCCTCTTGGGGTGCTGGGGTTTGGTGAGCCAGCTTTGGGGTGAAGTCCTGGCTCTCATGACTTTTCCCTGGGCACGTGGAAAGGCAAATTTTGCCATTAAAGGAGTAATTCAGAACTGCTCGGGCTCTTAACCCTAGTTGAAAATATGTATCTTACAGATGTACGTAGTAAGTGAGTCTGTAGATGGTTAAATATTGAGCAAAATCTATTCAATCTCTATCTGTAGGTTGAAGATAATTTATTCAATATATTATATATATAATTATGTAAGATATAATCAACATATAATTGTATATATTCTATAGATATATAGGTTGAATGTATTCAATATATTCATTGTATACTGAATATGTTCCATGTTTGTATAGAATTCTATATAAGACCTACACAGGTTAAAGAGGTTTTGATAATAGAAACCAGAACTTCATCAGCAAGAGGTGACTTTGTGGTGGAGAAACTCGGCTGTTAGGAAGGTGGCAGGAATTCAGACATCTGTCACTTTTGCAGGTGGTGAGGTTAGCTGTGGATGCAGTGATTTCTGGTGATGGAAGGCTATGGGTTGAATTTATGGGAGATAAAAATTACCAGGTGTCACTGCTGAGGAGGAGCCCACTCCGTGGTGGGTAATGCAAAATAATACCAGAGGAGTTGAGCAACTGTTTGCACATTGGTGTGCAAGGTGAGGTTTTGAGTACAGAAGCAGGGAAAATGGCAAAATAGTCAAGAAACTAAGCCATGGGATGAGGCTGCCAGTGACTCCATGGCTGGGCTCCGGCAGCACCTTCCCAGGCAGAGTGGATGGAGTCAATAACTCCATAAAATCATTCTTCGAGCAGGAATCAAGTAACAGGAGTTTTATTTGGAAAAGGAGCTGGGAGCCTGAAGTTACATCACTGCATTTGAACTGATGAATTCATTTTCTTTGGAAGCCAGTCTGAGACTTTTTAGCTCACGATAAGGAACGAACCCATAAATCATAAGCAGAGGCCTGCAGTTTTACTGTTCTTTGTCACAGCCAAGCATGGAAAATGTATCCTGGGTGTCAAGAGCATGAAGCCTTGGCTCACCTGAGAGTTGCACTGCAGTTATCTTCTGGAGAAGCTGGTGTGGTGCTGGGCTTGCCAAGCCCCAGATTCCCTTGGCTTTATCCCTGTGTGAGGATGCTCCTGGGCCTTAGTGATGCCCAAATCCCTTGGGTTTCAGCCCCATGGGAGGGTGCTGCTGCATCCCATTGATGCCAGTTCCCGTGGGCTTTGTCCCCACGGGAGGATGCTGGTGGCTGTCAGTGACAGCCCAAATCCCCTGAGTTTTGTCCCCATGGGAGGATGCTGCTGGGTGCTGGTGATGCCACCCTGGTCGTGGCAGGTCCCCTCTCGGGACATGGCTCTGCTGTTGCCACCAGAAGTGGGGTGAGATGAGCCATGAGGAGTTCTGGGGCTTTTTTTTAACCTGTGTGCTGCCAACCTGCCCCGTTTTATAGCCCGGGGCAAACCTCTGCTGGCCTCTGTCTGCGAGAAGGGGGTGCCAGCTCCGTGGGAGCGCCGGGAGGGTTAATTACTTAATGAATATAATATTCTCCATAATTGCTACGCGTTATTAATCCAGAGCAAAGTGAGAGGCGAGGGGAGGGGTGTGTGTGCATGGCCAGGCTTGTGAACTCCTTCCCAACGCCATCCGTCCTGTCTGTCCATCCCTTGATTGCCCCCTAGCCGGGCCGGGGCTGGTGCTGTCCGTGTGTCCGTCTGTCCATCCCTGGGCGGTGACCCTGGGATGTATATATTCTACGTATGGCGTGCTCCGCCGCCTGCTCTTAGGAATAGGCGTGATTAGATTATGAAGGCAGACAGAAGTAATGATTAACTTTTTCAGTCTGCCTCCTGTCTCCAGTCTGGCGCTGGGTGTTTTTTTTTCCCCCTAAGTAGGCCCTGGCCCCGCGTCGACAGGGTATTAGGTTGTAAAGAAAGCCAGGAGGAATGAAGGCAAAGGAGGGAGGGGAAAGGGGAGGGAGGGAGCCTTTTCCATCGGATCCAGGACTGGAATTTATTGGCAGGAATGCAGTAAATGCTCCAAATGCCAGCCCAGCTAAACAGTTTTCATAATTGTTACGGAGCGGGGCACGACGAATGTGAAAAGGACTTTTGTTCCTACTCTGCTTTTTCCATGAGTTTACATCCCTGTTAGGGAGATGCTGCTCTGGGAAAAGTTGCCGGGAGAAGTGGGCTTTTTTGGGTTTTTTTTTGATGTGGGGAGAAACATATATTTGCGTCTGTTTTCAGTCTTTAGGGGAGAATTCTGGGTCACTGTGCTGCAAAGAGAGGGTTGGGGTTTTTTTTCAGTATTGGAATAAGAAGAGCAGTGATGCTGTGTTGTGTATGTGTGTGTGTGTAATGCAGTTGGTGGGGGGGAAAATCCTGACACACATCCGTGTATTAGGTATCCATTTGGAAATCCTAGACTGCTCTGCTTCAGGTTTTATTAAGGTCTTAACAAGGTTTTTAATGTGTAACCCACACGGCTACATGTTGTCAGCGGAGAGCTGTGGCTTTCCTGGGGGCTGTATCCCTGCCCTCTCCAGGGCATCCCTGGGTCCTGGACGACCTTTTCTGCCTTGCAACAGTGAAGCTTTATTTTTCATTGCAAAAGCTTTCTAAGGTCATCCTCTAAACCCCAGCTGGGTGACTGCATGGAGGGGGGCTGTTAACCCCATGGCTGGCACGGCCCAGTGGCCTCTGGTGGCTTCAGCATCTGTGGTGTGATTTATCCCAGAAAAGTGATGGGCAGGATGCTGCCACGGGAGCCTCCAGCACAGCCAAGCCGGGAGAGAGATTCTTGGCAAGCTCACCCTCGCGTCTGATTTGCATCCCAGTAAGTCAGGAGCCCTTTGTGTGCTGGTTTCTCTTTCTCAGAAGGTTTCTGGTTGAGATCTGGGTTGGGTTTGGGTGGGGAAGAGGTGTGTCCTGGTAGCTGCTGAGGCTGAAGCGTGGAGGTGGTTGCTCCTCTCTGGGAGCTGGGGCTGGTACCAGCCCTGAGTCACTTGGAGCTCCCATGGCAGCATCTCATGAGCACTGGGCTGTGTTTTCCAGACAAGTTTCCTGGCGGATTTGTTACAAAAGTGAGATTATTTTGGGTTGCCTCAAGGAAGGGGAGAAGGTTGGAGAGTGCACAGGGCAGTGGAGCACCTGCACCACCTCCTGAGCCAGCAAGTCCCCACCAGCACAGAACAGCAGTGAGGACACATGCAGCAAAAATAGGATTTCTGGGGGGTTTCCACATGGATCTGCCTGTCCTTGTGATTCTTTGAATGGCCTGGGAGTCTTAAAAACCCCATGGATTTTGGCAGGGCTGCTCTGGAAGGAAGGGTCTCACCTCTTGCAGCATCCCTTTGTCCCACCCAACTGTCAAGTTGGAGCTTGGGGAAGGGATTCCCGTCCTACTGCTTTTTTGAAACAAGGGAAAAGTTTTCCCACACCTTTGAGGGGTGCAGAAGGAGAGGCAGATAAAGAAGGTTCTTTAAATTAAAACTTCAAAAATAATTAGGCCGACTGTATACTAAACAACAGCAAAGAGGCCCATTTACTGTAAATATTATGAATGGATTTGGCTGGCTTCTTCATCCCCACCCTTCCTCTAAGGCTTTTCTCTGAGCTGAGTCGAAATTCGGCCTTCAGACAGCACAGTACTCTATAATTTGCATGGCTGATGAGGCCTGAAGCCTGGTACAGAGGAAACTGGAGTCAGCTGGCTCCTCTAACCACTGGAGACAGGCAGACAGGCATTTTTGGTGTGTGCCTGCATATTTTCCCCCCTGCCCCACCACCTTGTAGCTCCAGCCTTGCTTGGCTTTTAAAGAGAATGGTCACAAGAAAAGGGTTCTTCTTTTCTAGAGTAGTTTTTAGCCGTGGTAATTGATTAATCACTGTAATTAGACAGTAGCAATGACTAATAGGATGTTTATGAATCAAATTTCTGGTTTGGTGGACTCCATGAACTCGGCAGTTTCACTTGGGTTCTTTCTCTGTCATCCTGTAAATGCAGGGGACATGGATCACCCTATATTTTTTAATATTTTTGGACATTACTCCTGTTCCAGCCTTGGCATCTGCCATAGTGGTGTTTGCTCTTGAGTCTCTGTAGGTCTGCAACAACACACTTGCAGGGCTCCTCTTTTCTTTTCCTTTTCTTTTCTTTTCTTTTCTTTTCTTTTCTTTTCTTTTCTTTTCTTTTCTTTTCTTTTCTTTTCTTTTCTTTTCTTTTCTTTTCTTTCCTTTCCTTTCCTTTCCTTTCCTTTCCTTTCCTTTCCTTTCCTTTCNTCTTTTCTTTTCTTTTCTTTTCTTTTCTTTTCTTTTCTTTTCTTTTCTTTTCTTTTCTTTTCTTTTCTTTTCTTTTCTTTTCTTTCCTTTCCTTTCCTTTCCTTTCCTTTCCTTTCCTTTCCTTTCCTTTCCTTTCTCTTTTCTGTCTTTCTCTTTCTTTCTTTTTCTTTCTTTCTGTTCTCACTTTTATGTTCTTGCTGAATTAACCCTGAAAAAGGTCAGGGCTGGGTTCCCAGGCTGGGGGAAGGCTGACTCAGGACACCACCAAGCTGGGGTGGGAACCTGAGGGGATGTCCTCAGGGGTGAATCATTTCTACCCACCATCTCACCTGACCTCATTTTTGTCCTGATTTCACAAGGGGGATTCCCAGCCGTGGGGAAGGTGATGGCAGTTTTTGCTTGGGTCACCTGGAGACTGAGAAAAGCCCTCCCAAACTTTCAGGTCACCATTAATACAAACCTGAACCAAAGCCTAAGAAAAATGGGGAAATATGAGACTCCTTCCCCTGATGGCTTCTGCCATATTTTATCCTGCTTGACCTCATCAGACTCAATCTTGGTAAACATCAGCAAATTGAAATCTTGCGGTGAAACTTAACATTTATTTTCGTGCAAGGTTGACTGATTTTGCAAGTAACAAGGAGCCATTTGAGTGATTGATTGGACAACTTGCTAATAAATTAAAAAAGTAATCTTAAGGCTCTTTAGCCTGCACGACTACCGTATATGCTGAGTAATAAGAGCCGTCTAATTAGACACAGACACAAATTTATGGTCTAGCCTGTCAATCCACGGATTAAGGACTGCATAAGTACCTAGTGACACGATGGGCTGTAATGGCTCCTGAAGAGATGTTATGGTCTATCGTGTCAATAATCCACAGATTAAAGGCTCCCTAAGTAGGTGTTGATGTGACGGGCTGTCTCAGCTCTTGGGGGCTCCTCTGCTGGGGGGAGCTGGAGGGACCCCAGGGCGGTGCCATCCCTGCAGAAGGCGAGGGTTTATTTCTTCTGCAGACAACAGGAGCTTAACACAGGACCACGCTTGAAATTAGGCTTTCAGGAACCATCCCAGCCATCAAAAGCAGGGGCTGCTGTCAGAGGGGAAGCTCTCTAGCCCTTGTGTGCTGGGAGATACAAAAGGTTTGGGGCAAACACTGCTATGGGTGGAGACTCCAGGCTGCCCACAAACTTTGTTAAAGGCACAAAGCCCCTTTTTTGCAGCAGGATATATCTTTTAATGTGGATTTATCCTTTAATTTGGACCATTTTTTCCTTTGCTTTTGCTGACTATACCTGGAAATCTAGCTTTTAGGTGTTTTTCTTCGTTTTGTTTGTTTGTTTATCTATTTGATTGATTTTGGTGGGGTTTTTTTTTTGCTTTATTCTGTTCTTCCACCCTGTAAGTCACTTGAGAGACTGGAAAGGAAGTAGGATTACCCTTTTGGGTGCCCATTTTTCTTTGTTTTGATGAGCACACTATGCTCTGTGTTCTCCTCACCTTGATGTAATGCCTTTCACTTCTCAAGTAAAGGGTCAAGGGGTTGTTTTTCCTGAGATCCTATAAAATCAGCACTTGCTGATTTTAACAGGAGGGGCAAAACTGCAACTGGAGAAGTCCGGAGGACTGTCCAGAAGAGCATTTAAACCTCCATGAAAACCTCTGGGTTTTGTGTCTCCACCTCTTGCATCTCAAAGAGTAGGAGAGGACGAGGGTCATGGCACTGTCCTGGACACACAAATGCCACTTAAGGTCAGCCAGGAGAGATTATCGGGTGCGAGACGTGCTGAGCTTGGTCTCAGCCCTGGCCCCAGCCAGACACGTTGTGCTGACACCACTCCAGCCAATTTTTTTTATAAGCACAAATGCCCTCCGTGTGTGCTGGTGGATAAAGGAGGAAGGACTGTAATGTGTTCATCTGCTCCTTGGCAGTGCCCTTGGCACTCGTTTTCCAGCAGAAAGCTGTCTCCTGGAAAGCCAGGCAGGGTTCTCTCCTGGTCTTTGAGTGTCCCAACAGCACAAGGACGTGGAGCTGCTGGAGCCAGTCCATGGGAGGCCACGGAGATGCTGCCAGGGCTGGAGCCCCTCTGCTCTGGAGCCAGCCTGGCAGAGCTGGGGGTGCTCACCTGCACAAGAGAAGGCTCCAGGGAGAGCTCAGAGCCCCTGCCAGGGCCTGAAGGGGCTCCAGGAGAGCTGCAGAGGGACTGGGGACAAGGCATGGAGGGACAGGACACAGGGAATGGCTTCCCTGTGGGCCAGAGGGCAGGGACAGATGGGATATTGGGAAGGAATTCCTGTCTGTGAGGGTGGGGAGGCCCTGGCACAGGGTGCCCAGAGCAGCTGTGGCTGTCCCTGGATCCCTGGCAGTGTCCAAGGCCAGGTTGGATGGGGCTTGGAGCAGCCTGGGACAGTGGAAGGTGTCCCTGCCCAGGGCAGGGGTGGAATGAGAGGGTCTTTAAGGTCCCTTCCAACCCAAACCACTTTTGAAAATGAGGAGACTTTTGTTAGCAGTTCAGGGTAAATGCTACCGTGATGAGTATTGTGCCAGGGTTGTTTGGTGGGAAATCCAGACCCGAGAATGAGGGAGAGGAGGGAGTGAGATGGTGAGAACTTTAGGAAGAGCATGAGAAGATGCTCAGGACCAAAACTGCTTTTTGGAGAAAAAAATGTGTATGTACATATATTACAAAAAGTGTACATACATAGTTCTGAACTTCTGCATTTGGATAGTTTAATTTGCCTCTAAACCTGATGTCATTGATGAATGATCCAATTACAGGCATTTAAAATCCTCATCAGTAAGGCCATTTTATTCCCATTTTCATCTTTGAGTTGTTGTCATAGATACTGGTGATAATTTTGACAGCCCTTGATGTGGTCAGCTGGGAGCAGTCCTGGTGGGTCAGATAGCTCAGTGTGTGCTGAACTTGCTCTTTTCTTTCAAGGCTAGTTGACTAAAGGAAAACCTTTAGCCAAAAACCACCAGAACAAAAGCAAAAGATCCCCAGCCTAGCTCCCCTTTACATTAATGAACCTGGCACTGGGACAAGGCTGAGATCTGAAGGACAACAGAGATCTAAAACAACTCCAGGACAGGAGCTGTGTTGTTTTAGTTTATTATTATTATTATTTTTTATATTCAGTTTTGTGAAAATGCTTTGGTTCTTTGTGAATTAAAAAAAGAGAACTTTTTCCTCCCAAACTCCTAATAAAACTGCTGGAGTTTGGAAAGAAAAAGTATGGATGACATGCTTTCATCAAATTAAAACTCACCATATGATGGAGAGAAAAGCCACACCAGAAATTTCCTGCCACTTCCAAACAAGGGGAGATGTGAGTCCTTCTGCCATAGCTTGGAAGAACCAAGTGTGGGACTTGATAAATTTGGGTGATTCTGTGGTGTGAATTTTCCATACCCACTGTTGTTTCTGCAGCTGTCAATTTTTTTTATTGCTTTTGTATCCCATCCTCCTGGATTTCTGTATGGATGAAGCATTTTCAGCAGGATCATGCCCTGAGCCCACAGACAGCCTGTGCACCCACAATGTGGACAAGTCCTGACTGTGGTCTTTTATTGAAAAAGTTCAGGCAGGACTTGATGGTTTTGGAGTTCAAGGCAAGTAGTGGGGAATTTCATAGCCTCTTGTGCTGATTGGTGTGTTGAGACTTAGCTGGGATGATGCTTTTGTGGAGGACAAAGGGTGCATTGGCAAAACTGGGGCAGCCAGCCCCTCAGGAAAATCCAGGTAGGTGTAAAAAATATGGAGGAAAAAAAGAGTTTTCCAGTGGGAATGGGATATGGTGTAATATGGTTGTGCTGGGGCATCTCTGGTGATGAACTGTCTGCACCAAAATGACAAAAAATGTTACCCCAGGGGCTCTGGGAGCATTGCCTTGATTTCTCCCCTCTGTGAGGACCTAATGTGAATGGCTGTTCTCTGTAGACCCGACTATGAGTGATCAATACAACTAATTCCCTAAATTCCTGAGGGCAAACTCACTTTATTTTCAGTTATTTCTATACTATTATTTTTTCACAATGAGCTTGCACAACGCGCCGGGGGGAGCCTGCTGGAGCCTCAAGGCAGGCTGTAATGGAAACCATGGAAAATCCTAATAACCCAGTGATAGCAGCAAATGGAGGGATCCTTAATAACAAAATAATAGTGCAGATGTTTATAGCATTAAACATTATCATTGTTTGCTGGGATATGGGAACGCTCCCGGTTTGCTGGGAGTTTTCCAGGCATTTAGAAAGGGATGTGTTTGCACCAAGGAGCTCGTAAAAACCGTGCTTTTAACTCAAAACAGGGATCCCAAAGGGCTTGCAGCCGTCTATGGGCTGTGGCACACGAGGATTGGAGTGTTGAGGAGGATGTGGCTGAGAGTTTTCCTGGGATCTGGGTTTTTGTGTGAGCTTGCAGCAGGCAGAGATGGGAGTTGGGTGGTGGGTGCCTGCCACGACCCCAGGTTGCACAGGGTGAACCCAGCAGGGTGTTTTTGAGCATAAAACTTCTGTTTGCTTCATTTGCACAGATCTGTGATTATTGCCACCAAAAAAAGCCTTTTGGGGTGAAAAAAAAAAAAAAAGTCTGTCGCTGTAGGAAGCATCTCTTGAGTCACTTTTTCCTTCTCTCCTGCCACCTCCTCTCCTGTCAGAGTGATGCCACTGGCTTTTCCCACCCCTTTTCCTGGCGGATGCCAGGACCAGGGGGGCGGGTGGGAGAAAGGGGGCTCCTCTGGGGTCCCAACAACTGCAAAAAACAGCCTTGGTGGCGGCTGGCAGGGAGGCCTGAGCCTGTTTATCTGAGCTCAGCCCTCATATTCTCATGGATTTTTGACTAGACATGCAGTCAACAGCTGAAGCCCGCAAACGGAAGAGGCTCTGGCATATTTATACTGTGTGCTGGCATCAGCTCCTTAAAAAAAAACTCAAACATCCCGGATTACCTAAGATTCGTCCTTGAGGTCTGGTCACCCCATGTCATTCAGAAACCTAGTGGGATTCATTCATGAACTTCCAGCCATCCATAAAGGTCTGTTCATTCATTGCCAAGGCAGTTTTCTATTTTTTCTTTTTTTTCTTTTTTTTTTTTTTTAATTATTGGTAGGGTTTTTTTCTTTTCCCTAAATGCTCTAGCAATTAAATGGCTCTCTGTAAGCAGCAGTGAACTAGTTGTTACATGGTCTTCACTAATGCAAGCACAAATACCAGGTGAAAGAGTCCTTTTTCCCTGCTGCCACCTCCTGAAAGGGATGGTTTCATGTTTGAATCAATAAAAAATTGATTCAAACCTATAGGAATTTTAGCAGGGGTCCGATGGCTCCAAAATTCCCCCAGCTGCTGTAAAACAAAACCCAAAAGGCTCTGAACATCATTGGCAGGCTGACAGTGAGGAGGGAGGTGGTGGGTGGTCAACAGAGATCCCCCTTTGGATTGAGGAGCATCCTTCCCCTGGATCCAGAAGCATCCCTCCCAGATTCTTCTCTCTCCCAGGCAGGTGGTGGAAACTCTGTCCTGGGGGTGTTTCTTGCCCCTCTGGATGCCCTTCTGCATGGAGGGCACCCCATCTGTGTTAGTGGGGAGGAAGTAACCCAGACTGCCCTCCCTGCCCCTCCTCAGTCCCAGGTTTCAGCAGGACATGAAGTTACCCACAGCAAAGTCTTGTGAGGCACCAAAAAAGGGAGTGGAAGGACAAACCGGGGTGCACCTCCACAGATGCTGTCCCAGAGACCACCCCAGCATGCCCAGAACCCCCATCTCTGGTTTAACCTGGGAACGAGGGTCCCTATTTTGAGACATACACAGTCAGGCCCATTTTTAGTAGCTGCCTCCAGCAACTGGAGAAATATTTTCCTCGCTGGCATTGAAATGAGGAAATTAAAAGTGTGTGGCTGGGCTTTTTTTTTTTTTCCTTTTTTCTTTTTTTTT
>VXAX01003953.1:23552-46396 GCA_013399835.1 Leptocoma aspasia
TCTTTTCTTTTTTTTTTTTTTCTTTTTTCTCTCTCCTCTCTTAAAAGCACAGTGCAGGGCTTGAACAAGATGGGAGCAAAACTGGGAAAATGGGCTTATTAATAGCAAAAAATAGAGAGAGCAGGCATGCTGCCCTGGGGAGGGAGGGGCTGTGGGGGGGCTGCAGGAAGAGCTTTTGGTTGCTGGGTCACCCACCATCCCAGCTCCAGTAGTTTCTCTCATAGTTCAGGGGATTATTTTGGTAGTGCTCACTAACTTGCATTCCCAGCTTGATTTTTTTTTTTTTTTTTTTTAAATACTATTATAGAGATGAATAGTTCCCAGGTCTTAACATGCCTGCTGAGGCTGGAAGGAATTACCCGCCGAGCAGCGCCAGGCTGCTCGGGATCCTCCGTCAGGAAAAGGGGCTTTCTCACATTTTTTCCCTCCTCCTGCCTTGCTTTTTTCCTCCTACATCATTGCCATGCTGCGTGGGGTAATTATGGGAAAGGGAGTTGAGAGAAGGGCTACACGAATGAATTTCTACATTGTTTTGCAAGTTTTTAGGCCATTTTTGTTAAGCTGCGTGAGAGTTTTTTTGGTTGCCTCAATCTTTTGGTGCTTCCCATAGGTTAGGGTGGCATCTCATGTCCCCATACTGTCCATCTGTCCATCCACATACACCCCATACTGTTATCCCAGGCCCTGCAGGCAGGGAAAAGCCCCATGCACCAGAGCAGTCAAGTTCTCCTCCCCTCTGATCCCATGGGGTGACTCTCAATGTGGTTTTCTTAGCAGCACCTCACTTTTTTCAGTGTCTGTGCACAGTAAATTGTCATTTACGGAAGCAAATCCGTCATCCAGTAGGTGAAAATCAGGGGGTTCAGGTGTTTGCTTGCACAAGCATCTCACCTCTGCTGTTGGCACTGGAGGTGGTCCTGGTGTTGGTTTGGGTGAGGGTGGCTGTGTCATTGTCATGGACTATGTCATTCAGGAACTGTAAATCCAGCTAGAACTAGGTGCTATAAACAACACAGGAGTGCCCCAGACCTGGAAATGTGTTTTTGGAAATAGTGGATGCTCTGTGGACATTGTTGTATGCGTGGAGAGGATCGTGAAGGCATGGGCAGGTCAGGTCCTGCTGGTTCTGCGTCGCTTTTGGTTCCTACTGATTCCCTTGATGCTAAATCTCTCCTTTTTTTTTTCCCCCTTGTTGTTCTGCAGATTCTCAAGTTCTTCAGGAGCCAGGGGATAGGTCACACTGGTGTGTGGTGGCATACTGGGAAGAGAAGACACGTGTGGGTCGGCTGTACTCTGTCCAAGAGCCCTCCCTGGATATCTTCTATGATCTACCTCAGGGGAATGGTTTCTGCCTCGGACAGCTCAACTCAGACAACAAAAGCCAGCTGGTGCAGAAGGTGCGCAGCAAGATCGGCTACGGCATCCAGCTCACCAAGGAAGTGGACGGCGTGTGGGTGTACAACCGCAGCAGTTACCCCATCTTCATCAAGTCGGCCACACTGGACAACCCCGACTCCAGGACGTTGCTGGTCCACAAAGTGTTCCCAGGGTTTTCCATCAAGGCTTTTGACTACGAGAAGGCGTACACCTTGCAGAGACCCAACGACCACGAGTTCACGCAGCAGCCATGGACCGGATTTACCGTGCAGATCAGCTTTGTGAAAGGCTGGGGCCAGTGCTACACCAGACAGTTCATCAGCAGCTGCCCCTGCTGGCTGGAGGTTATTTTCAATAACCGATGACTCAAGACAGAGTGAACTCATGACATCTATACTACTTTGCTGCTATTACTTCCTTCTGAGTGCTTGCTTTTCATGCAGACTTTTTTTGGTTTTTTGTTTTGTTTTGTTTTGTTTTGTTTGTCCTTCTTCGTTTTGAGAAATAGCTTATGAAAGATTTTTTTGTTGTTGTTGTTGTTGTTGTTTGTTTTTTGTTGTTTTTGCCTTTGGGGTATTTTGATAAATATATCTATTTTTTAAAAGTGTGAATGACCAATAACTCTCAGAAGGCGAGAGAAGGGTGCAGTGGGGATAGATCACACGAGATAATTACTTCACGCCTCTCAAAAGGATTATCCAATGGGGATCGATGGATTTGAAAGCCACTAGCTCTATGTTACAGCTCCTTCTCATGGACAACACAAGGAGATGACTGTATTTTTGTAAGCACCACCTTCCCAGTGACGGTGACACCGAGACCCCTTCCCCAGCAGTGCTAACCCCGCGTTGCCGCCGAAGGATGGTGCAAAACCTTCCCAGACAGGTCCTTTACCGACCTTTTGTGTTTCTCTTGTTGCTGGGTTCATGTCTTGTCACTGTGTTCATTGTTCCACTGCTTTTTCTGTGTTTTTTATGATCGTGGATTGATGTAAGGGGAGAAAACAACAGTGGAGGGACTTCGGGCATGGCCCGTGCTTGATCATTTGAGCTGAGATGCTAAGTGACAGAATTCTAAACCTAAAAAAAAAAATAAAATTTAAAACAAAACTAAAGAAAAACATGTGGGGAAAACAAGAGAAAAAGTGTTCACAACAGTCGGTGTGTCGTAACCTGCTTAGATCAGGTTATCCAGGTACCATCTTATCTGGAAATGCAGTTGTGCTTTCATTTCTTCTTGAATTCATACACGAGTATGATACTTTTACACTGTTCTTAGCTCAATGAGCATGTTTAGACCTTAACATAAGCTATTTTTCTAAATATAAAGGTTTAATTGAACAAGAGAGCATTCTTCTTGGAACTTTAGCATTGTAGTGCTTTGGAAAAACACCCACACAAAAGAAAGGACTCCTTAAAAAACCCTGAGATTTATTAAAGAAAAAAAATGTATTTTATGTTATATATAAATATATTATTACTTGTAAATATAAAGACGTTTTATAAGCATCATTATTTATGTATTGTGCAATGTGTATAAACGAGAAAAAAGTAAGAAAGATGCACTTTGCTTTAATATAAATGCAGATAACAAATGCCAAATTAAAAAAGAAAAAAAAAAGAGAACACAAGATTGGTGTTTTTTCTATGGGTGTTATCATCCAGCTGAATGTTTCTTTTTCTAAAGGAGTCTATGTTCCATTAAAAAATAAAAATGTACACTTGATCCCAAACTGTGCCAAGTAGCTTTTTTTGTGGTGTGGATGAAGCAGACTGGAGAGATGCTGCTCTGAGTGAGTGGTGCGTGGGGACCACCCACCCCAGCCCTGAGTGGGGCCTCTCTGGGGTGGGCTAACACCTGGGTCCTGAGCCTTGGGCTCCCTTGGTCTGGTTTGGTGCCCATGGCTGTCACCTCCTCAGTTTGGATGCACCCCGTCTGGCTGCCCAAAATCTGCTGGGTTGTTTTTGTTGTTGTCCCTATTTGTCCTAACTTCAGCTTGAAAGAAGCCCAGTGCTGGAGTCACAGCTCCCGTTTGACCCTGCCCTTGTCCCACAAATACTGGGCCAAGCTTGTGCTCTCTGCTGGCTCACAGGCAGCCTGGGACAGCAGGTGAGGAGGAGAATATGAGGAGGAAGCCAGTCCTTAGGTTTTCCTCGACTGTTTCCTACCCTTTTCATCTCCCATGCCTCTGGAAATAAAGGTGGTTGTTCCTTTTGCCCCTCTCACCCTGCCTTCAGGCATTCCCTGCTCTGCATCCTCCTGGCACATGTGCTCTGCCACGAGCAAGTCCCTATAAATTGTTCCTGTCTTCTGAGGAGCAGGACCTTGAGTGGAAACCACCAGAGTGCTGGGGGCTGAAGAATGTGGACAGGAAGAATGTCCAGATGAGCTCCCACCCTACCGAAGGGTGTGGGCCCCAGGAATTTGACTCCAGCCTCTGCTGTGCTCCAGGGGGTGGATGGGCATCTCAGCAGGCCAGTCTCTGTGAGCATCAGCTGGATGCTGTGCCTTCTGTTCAGCACAGATGTGCCCTTCCTGGAGGGATGTACTGACACACAGCATTTGGTTGTCTCCAAATGGACTGTGCCTTCAGCTGGATGTGTGGTACTGAGCACATGAACCAGCTCCAAAAGGGGTTTTGATCGTGGGTGAGCTTAAGGTTCCAGGTTCTCTCCTCGTCCCTCAGGTGGGAATCAGCGTGGAAAGCTGAGGCAGGATGGCTGCACTCATCCTGTGTCACTTGATAGGCACTAAGACACACCCAGGAGGACAGGAGTTGAAACAGTCTCGTTTATGCTACAATTTGGTTCATTTGCATTCTGAGCCACCAAATGTCAGCTACCCAATAATCACAAGATACCTGCGTGGTGCAGTGGGCCAAGCTGGCCGTGGTGACATGCATCAGAAGCTCCAGGATCACCATCAAAGGCACTGCAGGTGGAGGATGAAGAAGGCAAGTGCCTCACAAAACCCTCTGCTGATCCCTCTTGAGTTCTGTAGCATTGATCTGTGTGAGCGGGTCTCTGTGGGCAGTAGGGGCCTGGGGTGAGAAAGATCACTCAAAATCTAGGTATATGAGCAGGTACGGGGTCATGCTGGGGCTACAGCCAGTTGTCTGAGCATCACAAAAAATCAGAAAAATCATGGAGTCATTTGGTTTGCAAAGAACCTTAAACTAGTTCCAAGCCCCTGCCATGGCTAGGCACACCTTCCATTATCCCAGGTTGCTCCAAGCCCCATCCAACCTGGCCTGGATCACTTCCAGGGATGGGACAGCCACAGCTGTTTTACTCTGGATTAACCAAGAAATAGGGAATATTTGGTTCACTTGTGCTTCTTCCACTTCCAAGCTGGGCTGCTGGGTCTTAAACCAGAAGAGATTAGATGATAGCTTTGAACCTGAACCAACTGAGCTGCATGGACAACCACAGAACTCTGCATGGCAGAGGTGTTTTTGTGTGTTTTCACCTTGTTCCATGAGGTACATACTGTATCCTGGTGGTTAAGGCCCTGAAACCAAATTGTAGCCTAGATGGCTTTGTCCCTTGAATTAAGATCTGATTTTTGTCCCTGCTCATTAGTCTATGAGGTGTGACCAAATCATTTAACCTTCCTATTTTCCAGAACTTCCACTTGTGAGGTTCACAAAAATTGCAGAGAAGTTACAAAAAGTTGGTCATCCTGAATGCTGAAAGTAAATGCTGAAAGTACTGTATCCCTAAACAAACTCTTCACTGCAGCTTTCCAAAATACATCAGTTCACAAAAATACTCCAAGGGCTGGAGCCCCTCTGCTCTGGAGCCAGCCTGGCAGAGCTGGGGGTGCTCACCTGCACAAGAGAAGGCTCCAGGGAGAGCTCAGAGCCCCTGCCAGGGCCTGAAGGGGCTCCAGGAGAGCTGCAGAGGGACTTGGGACAAGGCATGGAGGGACAGGACACAGGGAATGGCTTTCACTGCCAGAGGGCAGGGACAGATGGGATATTGGGAAGGAATTCCTGTCTGTGAGGGTGGGCAGACCCTCTCTGGTACAGGTTGTCCAGGGCAGCTGTGGCTACTCTTGGATCCCTGGCCAGGCTGGAGAGGGCTTGGAGCACTGTGGGACAGTGGAAGGTGTCCCTGCCCATTACACGGGGTAGAACAGGATGAGCTTTAAACTGTTGTGTTGTTTTATGAAAATGTGAAGAGGAAAAATGATCCAGCAAAGCCAGGGTCTGTCTGTGGAGATGTGCCCATGATGGGTGCAGTGATGGTGGGCTCGTGTCATTTTTAGGGTGCAGTGAGGGTCTGGGATATCCTCCACAACCCCCACTTTACACCCTGCCCTCTGTGATTTCCCCTGGCCGTGGCTATGACACACTGAGCTGGCTGGACCTTCAGCTGGACATGCCTTTCCAGGTCAAATATTAAAATCATCTGGAAAATGACCTGAAAAGCCTGGCAGATCACTTTCTTCTATGAGATCTTCGTTTGCATTCATCTGTCAAAATAAAAGGCCAGGCAATGCTGTTCACAGTAAGAAAGCTGAGAAATAATCAGCAAAACTATGGCTTTTCAATACTATGACAGTTTTAGCTGAAATGTTCCAGCTCTCACCTCCTGCTGAGCTAATTTTAGCCCTCATTCAACAACGAAAAAAAAAAAGAACATGACAGAAGGATGCTGAGCACCAGTTCATATGTGTCCCCATTCACTTGTTCAGCTCTGGGGCTGGTGCATGTGGGGCGAGTGGGAGGTTAAAATGGAGACTAGAGGTTAAGCAAGGAATAATTTCCCCTTGTAAAGTTTGCCAATGCTGTAATTCCATCTTTAGGGCTCAGCAAAGCTGCAGCCACACAAAGCAAAGTGCTGACGTGGTACAAACCTGGTCTGAGCAGAAACACAGGGGAAGGAGCTGTGGACAAGGACAAAGCCAGCTCCTTCCAAAATGAAAATGCTGATGTCCAGCTGAAAAGTCACTCCTGGACAGCAACATGATGTCCTTCTTGCTTCACGCCTCCAGCACCTAAATTCAGGCACATCCCAGCTCCATGGACACCTTCCAGCAGAACAATGGTGGCCCTGGGACCTCACCTATCATCGTGCTCTGTACAGCTTATCTTTGGATTCCACTCTTCCCTCCTTGGAAATCTCCTTAGAGAAATCTCATCTGCTTAAGAGGCTCAGACATGAGGTGGTTGAGACAGTCTGAAGTCCAGATTTCCCAGCGGATGGCGGGACATGTCTCCCTCTTCTTCTTCTCAGAAAATAATTTCTCTGGAAATTTGGGATGACTGAAATCAGTCTGTTCTTGTTAACTGTATTTTTGCTTTGGACTATGGCTCCAGAACTGTAAGTGCTAAATCTTCTGACAATACACTGCAATATGCTACATTGCAGCACAGTGGGGCCTTTTTTTCCCCAGTGTTGCCGAGCAGTAACTGAAGAGTGCAATAAAGAAGGGTCAAACGATGCAATTTTTTCCCTTAATCACACGTGAAATATTGTCAAAGTGTCAGCTGCTGAGGTACTGCAAGGGAAGGTGGTGAAATTTTACCCTCTTCAGATCATGGTTTTCCACATAGGAAAGCCATTTGCAGGTGGTGCAGAGCCATGACCCCAGTGCCAGGTGATGCTCAGCACCTGGCTCCCTCCCCACCCTCCCCAAGGCATCTGAGACCCCACCAGGGCAACGAGTCCTTCTGCCCATGCAGCCCTCAGGACAGTGTGCTGGTTATGGGCTGGCTGCTCCAGACAGCTCAAATCCATGAATCCTTGGAAAAGCTGATTCTTTGTGCTGGTTGTTCTTCCACTGGTGTAAAGTTACCCCAGTGGATTTTACCTCAGCTTGCAAATGGTAGCTCAGCTGGGTATTTGTCTATGTCTATCTGTCTGTCTGTCAGTTTGTCTACCTATCCCCTGGTCTGAAAGGCCTTGTGGAGGCAAACTGGAGAAAAATTGGCTTAAGAGGAATTAACAGAAGACATCCATACAAGCATTTTCTTTGAGTTGTCTACATGCCTTTAAAAATTCGGCTTGTTTTATTGGGCACATGTTGGAAAGAAGATACCAGGGTGGGGGCACACCTCTGGTGGTTTGAGGGAGGAGATTAAAAATGGGCTGGGGCAGCCAATTGTGAGAAATATTCAGAGCAAGAAGTGAAAATGGAGCTACTCCCATGCCATTTATCTGTACAGTAGCATGGACTCACATGGGCTTTTTTGGACCAGACATTTTTGTAGACCTTGCAACAAGCAGCAAAGAGAGGTGATGTGCTGGGGGGAGACAGCAAAGCCAGGACTGGCCCTGAACTACTGTGGTTGAACAGCCAGCTCAGGGCTGGGGAGGTCTGTCCCCCGTGACCTCACTGTGTCACCGGGCTTTGGCAGCAGCCCTGCCCAGCCTCGCACAGAGGAGGCAGAGGAACAGCCCCAGCTCCTCCAGCGACTCAGTGTACAAATTTTGTGTGGCTTAAAGATGAAATGGATAAAACCCCAAAATGCTTGGGAGGCTCTGGTGGCTGTTGTGGTTAACGGGGAAGTCGCTGCTGTGTAATGATTACCAGCCAAGGTTCCTGTCAGCAGCTCCAGTGGGAAAGCCCAGGATGCTTCCTCTTGTCTTGCTACTGGATCACCACCATAAACTACCAAAGTGCTCCTGGTGATGAATTTGACCATCCTCTTGGGTTATTTTTCAGACACTCTGGTTTCTGAAAGCCAAAAGGCTCCAACACTTGCCCACTACATCTGGCTGTCAGCTGCACACGAGGCTGGACTTGATGACCTTGGAGGTCTTTTCCAACCTTGAGGATTCTATGATTCTATGATTCTGAATGTCTCCTGAACCTGGTGACAACGTCCAAGTCTGAAAATGTGGTGGAAAGCTGAGAGTGAATTCAGCTCCCATTTCCAAAAACGACAAAGGCTGGGTGGAAGGAGAAGACCTGAACGAGCAGCTGTCCTGCAGCAGAGGCAGCTCGAGCTGTGCTGTGACTCATCCTCCTCAAGGGACCCTGTGGTGGGGACAAGGGTGTGCTTTGTCTGGGCTGGGACATGGTGCTTTGGTGTCTGGGCTTTTGGGATGCTCACTGGGCTGGTGAGCAAGGAAAAGCAGTGCTGAGCAGGAGCACAAACCTACTTCAGTGGTTAAGACGCCCTGTGCAGAGGGACATTGGTGTTCTTGTCCCCAGCCTGTGCATGCCCAGTGCCATGTGCTATATGACATATTTATATTTGGGCTGAAAGAAGAGGTTAGGGGTCCCCTTGCACCCTCCACACACAGCTCAGTCTGTAGGCACCATTGGGAGGTTGTGGGAACTCTGAACTCCTTCAGCCAAGAGGAGTTGAGCCCCTTTGAGCTCAGCTGTGCCCGATGTGGTGGGCGGGTGCTCAGGGCTCTTGGCTCCATCCCTTTCATCTGAGCAGGGTCAGGGCTGAAGGGAGGGCGACTGAGGCCTGCAGGGTTTTAGATCAGCTCTGGGAGTCAGACCTGGGTGGTTTCATTAGCTTTCAGTGTGGTGAAGTGTTTGCAGGCTTTTTTTGTACCAGACAGGAACAAAGCAGTGCGAGTCAGACGTGGTCGGTGCGGGTGCTGTCGGTTACCAGGGTTACAACACGCATGGGAAAAAGGGAAAAAAAATCCCACATATTGCAAGGAACTAAGTACTAATTTTGCTGTCGAGGCGATACATAGGACTGGCATTACCATGGATGTATTTATATCCTCTGCCCTGTAGCAAATATGTGAGTTATTCTGAGGCATATCCATACTCTAGGTTTGGAGCTGGACCACCAAAGACCTCCAGGGAGTTGTTGTGTGAGAGCTGAGGGGGGTCTCTTGTTATTCCCTGCAGCTGCCCAGATGGGAACCTCAGTATGAATATGCTTAAAATAGGAAAAAACACATTCTAGCCCCAAATATATCTGTTTTACACAAGGCATGCTGCAAAGAAAGGAACAGGACAGCTCTGGCTCCAGCCTTCAACCAGTGGAGGGACATAACTGGGCCCCAGTACCACAGCTACCAAAGCTTGTTAGCTCAGTTTAGAGCCAATCTCCAGTGGAAAATGGGTCAGAAAACAAGTTTTGCCTCTCATCAGCAAGGTAAGCCAAGGGTCAGGGGAGGAAACGAGAAAATGAAGATGATGTAGAAGGGGTCCAGTGAAAGAAAGAGGAAACCAGATCTGATGAAGGTGAAAGAAGGGAAACCAACCTCCTGATGGGAGCTGGGTGGTGGCCTCCTGCAGAGCAGTGTGTGGGCAGGTTGCTCACCTGGGGGGGGCTTCAGGAGCCACAAGGGAACACTGGCACAAACAAAACCAAACCACTGGAGGTGGTCCAGCACCCCAAAATGCCCTGCTGGAAGTGGTATTTACTTCTTCCCTGGAAGCTCAGGCCCTGCGGTTTGGTTCTTCCAGCCCAGCGTGCCATGGGGAAGCTGGGATGAATTTCATGGTTGGAGAATTTTCTGGTTTTAATAATTGATCAAGAGCGAGCAGTGGGATGGGGAGGCCTCGTGCAGCGATGTGCTGCTTGTGGGCTCACCAGCAGAACCACTTCCAGCCAGCAGACAGCGTGGGGTGGGGCTGGAGGCAGGGAATTGCCTCCACCAGAGGGGCTGCTCAGGGCTCACAGCCTCCACAACCAGGCAGAAGGGTTTGCTTTCATCTCCCTGCCTACAACATCTTCAGCCTGGACTCGTAAAACTTTCAGTGCTATTTTAACTCTTCAGGCTCTTTTTTTTTTTTTTTTTCTTTTAGGGAGTTTTCTGAGGACAAAAGGCTGCAGTTGAAACATTAAAAAAACCCATGCTGCAGCATCCCTATTTGGAGGAGCTGCCAGCTCTGTCTGCTGCCCATGGAGAGAAGGACAGTGGGATCTCAACCCACAACTGGGATCATTCCCTGGAGGCCTCTAGCCTGAGAGAGACTGCTGGACTGGGACAGCACTGGCATTTTAGTGTGTATACTATAAAAATAACTTTTCTTGGGACTTTTTTTTACAGAGATGCATCACCACTCTTGGCAGCAGTGAGACTCCAGAGTTGGATTGATTTTCAGCACAGTCAAGCTCAATACTCCTAATCCAAAGTCTTTCAGCTCTTGGAGGTCACACTGAGTTCAGGAGGCAAATTTCTCACCTGGGGCATATTTTTGTTGCAGGAAAGCAGATCCCTAGATAGGGACTGGCTTTGTTAGAGGAAACCAATCTCAGATACAGAACTGCTCGTAGCTTGGGAAAATCCAGGGAGATGGAGCCAGAGTGATTCTGGTGTTCACAGCTCAGCAGCTCCAAATACGCCCATCCCCTTCCAGGGGAGATGAATAGTCCAGTGAAACAACCTCAGCTGGGGCAATAAAGGACACTGGATAATGGTAAAACAGAACTTGAGGAATGTCTAAAAGGGACCTGAAAGTGGAGTTGGGCAACATGAAGAGCAGGAAACCACGAGGAACAGCAGCAGATCTCGGTTATACATGTCTGTCCCAAAGCCTCATCTGCTTTTTGAAGCTCCATGGAAGGTTCCCACTTGTGGGCTCTGCTTGGTACCTCCCAAATGGGTACAAGAGTCTCACAAGCATCTCGTGAGCTGCAGGAGTTGTGTAATCGTAAGAAAGTGGAAAGCACAACTCTCCAGTCCTCCGAATGCAGGAGAACTTTGATAAGTGCAGGATGAGGACTTGGAGCCTGGATAGGCGAGGGGGGGAAAATAAAGGTAATTAGGAGTTATCATGACTTTTAAGTCAGCTGAGGATGTGGGTGATTCTTTTTTTTTTTTTTTTTAATGGTTGGGTTGGCAGGGCTTGGCTGGGCCCTGGAACTCCTGCTGGGAGTAGCTGAGGGACAGCCCCAGGTCTGACATGCCCAAGGGTGTGCAAAAGCTCCTCCATCAGGCACTGAAACACGCAAACCTGAATAATGTGAGAGACTCAGCTAGTCCAAGTAAGCTACGTGGGGCTTATTTGGACTGAATCTCTGACATTATTGGGTGATCTCACAAAATGGGTGATCCCACAGAGACAAGAAGTTGTGGTGGAAATGGACAGAAATTTCCTTACATATCCATCATTCCCTGAAGCAACAAATTTCTGCCCCTCTCTGGCTTTGCTTTAAGCCAGGGTCTGACCCAGAACCCTAAAAGCTGGACTCTGAGCTTAGATTTTTGTATGTGGCCCATGAATGTCACCTCTCTCTCATCTCACTGTTGCACAGTGGTCCACAGTCCATGCTGGCCTCACTCTGCCACCTCTTTCCAGCTGCTGCAGCATTCCAGGTGCACCCCTGAGCTTGACATGTCACAGAAACTCTCTGAATGACCTTGGGCAAACTGCTTCTGCCTCAGTTTCCCTTTCCTCCCAGTTATCAGCCCCTGTGCCCTTGGTGGCATCTGGAATGATTTCCCTCTACCAGCAGGATTTAATTTAGAGGCTGGCTTCTCCATTCAGACACCCATTGCCCAAGCGAGTTCTGGAGATGAAAGCTGAAGGACAGCAGAGCACTGGGAGGGGAGCTGCAGCTGGGACACGAGTGCCAGTGTTTGCAGCACCTCCACGCCAGGAGACATCAAAGAGGGCATGGCACCCTCAGCTCCCCGGCAGCGGGGAGCTGAAATGCCCTTCCAGTTTAGGCATGCCTCACAGTTTGCTTTAAAAAAAAAAAAAAACAAACCCAACAAAAAACCAACAAAACACTTCTTATTAATCTGCGATTGAAACTGTAATTATGTCATCGCTCTGAACAGCCCCATCGACAAGTTCGGGCAGGGGACGGGGCTGAGCCGCCTCTCCCGCGCCTCTGCCGGCCCTGCCCGGGCTGGCACATCCCGGTCCGGGCCACCGAGTCCTCTGCAGAGGGGACGGAACCCACGCAGCCACGCTGGGTGGGCCAGGCTGCTCGCGGTGGGTGTGTGCCCGTGGCACTGCCCTCCTGCAGGTCCGTGGCTGTCCCCACCCCGGTGCCACAGATCTGGGTGGCTGTCCTGGGTGCCTTCACCGAGGCCAGGCTCTTCCCTTTGGGAATGCAGGGCTCAGCTGCTTCTGCAAGGCGCTTAATCCAGACAGCAGCCCCTCAACGCACCCGGCACCTCGGCTGGGGCTTTCTGGGTGACAAAAGAGCCTCAGTTTCTGATGCTGCTGCTTCTCTACCTCCCTAAATGTCACCTGGGATGTCCCTGCGCTGTGCACAGCCCCAGGAGCTTCTCCCACCCCGGGGATGCTCAGCTCTCCTCCGCCCTGCAATTCTCCCAAAACCGCTTTCCTCTCCCCAGAATCTTCCACCTCTTCAGGTGCCCCTCATGCCCCAGGAAGCCAGCCCTGCTCCCCCAGCCCCACACTTGCCTCTGTTTGCTCCGAAAATTCTGGTTTCAGCTTTCATTGCTCTCAGATGTTTTTTTGGACCCTACTAAATAACATTGCAAACGTTGATGTTAATTAAAATTCCTCCTAACCACTCCCTGCTCACCCTCCTCTTGTAACCCCTCCTTAAAACCTCATTCATTTTTGGGATCTTCCCAAACAGAGGCTCTCCAGGCCCAGCTTTTTTCCATGGTGTTTCTCCATGCCACATCCCTCCTCTGTAAAAAAGCTCTGGGGTACAAAGCGCTGCCTGTTTTTTCTTTATTGCCATTTTCCCATCATTTTGTCTGTTCTGGGAGCTTAAGCGTGAGGAACTTCAAAAGGATTTATCATGTTTAGGCTGGTCTTTGTGCCAGGGACAGTATCAACAGACACACAGCATCTCATGGGAACAAATCTCCTCAAGGCTGGTACGTCTCTCTGAAAAGATAACATTTTATGAACTGAGCTCCCACCTGTCCAGCACTGGACCTTGAATATCTGGAGTAATGTTTACTACATCCTTGGGATTTGCTGTTAGTAGTCCCTGCTCCAGGTTTATTGTTGTCCTTGCTGAAGGGGAAGGCACCTTCCCTGCAGGACTGGTCTGAGAAAAATACCTCACTGACAAAGTGAGGTATTTCTTTAAACTTCAAAACACATCCAGTCAAGGAAGCAAAATAAACTGAATTTATATAAAATGGTGCTGGAAGGGAGCACTTAAAATCAACTAACCCCCTGCTAGTCCCAGGGGCAATCCAGACATCCTTAAACTACCTGCAATCGGAGTTTTCCCAGCCTGTTCTTGAAAATCTTAAGTGCAGCATTACTATGTTTTTTTCAGGCAATTTTTTCCAGGCCTTTGTTATCTGTCTCTCACCCAGGCTGCATCTTCCTTCCTGAAGGTTAAGCCCACGACTTCTCAGCCCTTCTTTTGTGATAATGAAGGGTTTATTTCCTTTCCCTCGGCGGCCGTGTTTTATGATTTACAATATCCCTTCGTCTTTTTTTTAATTCTATAGACTAAACCGCACCAGGTCCTTCAAGCTTCCTTTTTGGGGTATCTTTTGATTTTCTAAGCACTTTACACACCATCCTCCAGACTCCCTCTATTACTAGTTGACCACCTTTATGATTAAGTAGTTATCCAGGGTGCATTAGACACCACTCATTTGGGTAAATGTTGTTTATTGCAATATCTTTTTTCTTCTCATTATTCCAGAATGTAATAGCTGTCATCCAGCCATCTGCCAGCTCTTCATGGCTTTGCAGAGGTGAGGGCAGCTATTCTCAGCACCAGACTGCAACAGGACCACAGGGAGCTTGGGGGACTAGACAAGGACCAGCCCAGTGGTTCCCAACTTCCCAAACATCGCTTGGATGCCTTTGAGAACCCCATTCCCAAGAAGATGTGAATACCCACCAGAAATCTGGGGCTCCTGTGAGGTCTATATGGTTTTGGAACGCTGGACTGGTTCAGTTCCAACTCACAGGGTCCCGTGGAAATTCAGAGTGAGGTCTCCAGATCTGTGCTGGGCAGGGAGCAGCCTTGCCAGGCATTAAATGAAAATGGGTCAAGTACACCACATTTTTATCCCATCTGAAATGATGGGTTTTTTCCACAACGACATTTCGATATGGGAAAGCATTTTTTGCTATTTATTGCAATTATCTCTGAGGATACAGTTGACTCTGCTGAAGATAAGGAGGACCCTGGAATTCCAGGAACGACATTACCCATGAGATAAGCATCAGCCCTAAGTGCACTATGGGTTTCCCTTTCAGAGGACATCAGACCCCCAAACAGAGTAAAAATCTCCAGCCCTACACAAGCATGGCTAGGCATGTTTTTTCCAGGGATCTCTGTGGCAAAGTGAATTTTGTGCATGAACTACATGCCTGCTGAGGGTGTTTGAAATGCAAGAACAACACAGCACACTTATTTTCTGCTTGCAAAGTCTGCACATATTGCAGAGGTTTTGGTCAAAGAGCTCCATTTACTCTCTTGACTATTTTAATTCCAGCCGTTTGGGAATAAAAAACATTCTGAAATACATTTAATTGTGTTTTCATGAGTGTTTAATGATGTCTGCTTCATTAAGGGTGATGATCAGAGAAACACAGAGTGTTTTGGGTTAGAAGGGACCTTAAAGACCCTCTCATTCCACCCCCTGCCATGGGCTGGGACATCTTCCACAATCCCAGGCTGCTCCAAGCCCTTTCCAACCTGGCCTTGGACACTGCCAGGGATCCAGGGACAGCCACAGCTGCTCTGGGGAACCTGTGCCTCACCGCCCTCACAGCCAAGAATTCCTTCCCAACATCTGATCTAAATTCTAAATGTTCTTGAATCCAACTTCCTGAGGCTCAGTTTCAAGCCCATCATTGCTTCATTGCTTAAAACAGCAGGACAAGGTGAGGTGTGCAGGGAAAGGACATCACTCTGGAATCAAGACACCTCCACTGATGATGGGCCAGGCAGGGAGTTTCCCACAAAGCCCTGCTCTCTGGAGCAAACATGTTGGCTCTGGGAGGAGGTGACCCCAGGGGACATCTGTGGTGCTTAGCTGTGTCCTGTGAGCCCCTGACTTGAGAGGGAGAAGATGCTCTGGCATTAGGGAAATGGAGGGGGAATGGTGGGGATTAGAGGTGTGGGGAGCAACAGGAACCTCCCTGTGGGATCCTGGTGGTGTTTTCACTCCTTGTTTCACCTTCCATATCTTTTTTCTCTCTTTCTTCCTCCCTCAGGCCAGGACAAGGTCATTTCTTTCCTAAGTTGCAGACACCTTTGTGAAGTGACCCTTAGACCAGGTTGTTTGAGGTGAGCAAAGCCCTCGCCAGCCGCTGTCGATTAATTATTACTTCCAACCTCCTGCTTCTCAACCTTGGGAAACTGCTCTGTATTGGGTAATTCCTCATTTTTTTTCACCCCCCTCAAATGGGCAACAGTCAAAATACAACTTGGGCCAGGTTGAAAAAAAACCACTTCCTACCAAAACTGCAGGTCAGAGACAAGAGACCCTTTAGAAGAGGGGTCCGTGGGTAGGAGGGTGTCCAGGGGATGTCCCTCCTCAGAGGCACAGGTTCAGCGGCACCAGGGCCAGCAGCATTTGGCAGCGAGGTTCTGTGGCAATGTTAGTGCCCTGGCAAAGAGACGGGTCTGGCTGTTTCGACACCGAGCACTTCAGCCCTCGGCACGATTTCCATTGGCACCTGTGCCGGCAGCCAGGAGGGAGACCTTTGCTCAGCTTCCTATTAACTGTTTCGTTTTAATTAAAGGCATTCACCAGTCAGCTGCCACTGACCAGCTGGGAGGATAAACGGGTGGTCCCTAACCATCATCTCTTTCTGTTTCTGTCACTAACCTGGCAACTTTTGGTATTGCAAGGAGGGGAGGAGATGGGTGCCAAGGGGGTGCTGGTGAGACTGTACTTTTGGGGAGAAAAGGGAGGAACCCCCGACCCTGCAGCGTGCACAGGGGTGAGAACTGAGTTGTGCAAAGCTCCCCTTAGTCCTGAACTTGAACCCTCTCCCACTGGGTTGTGAATGCCCAGTTTGGGTTGTGCACGCCCCAGGAGGAGGGTGAATTCATCACCTCAATTTCCCCCAAGTGCTTCAGTCCCGATACCAGCAGGCTGGGGACCCCTGGCTGCCTATGCCATACCTACCCACCGGTTTCAGGGCTGCAAGCACTGCTCTGACAGCGTCCCTCCAACCCCCCCCCACCCCGTGCTGACACCTGTGAGTCAGCGTGACCAGCCTGCTGGCTGGCCCTTATCTCCTTTTGTTGTCTTATCTCCTTCCAGTAGAAATTGGATTGGGATCGGGCGCCCCGGGAGCGAGGCGGGGAGCTCGAAGGGAAGCAGCCGATGCAGGCAGCTGATAATGGCATTTCCTGGAGGCAGAGCTCTTGGGCAAGGACTCCTAGGAATAGCTCACAGGGACGGCAGGGCTGAGATGGGTGACATTACAAAACCTCTCTGCAGCACTGGGTTCCTCATCTGCCCACAAAACAGCCGGTGCTGAGATCCTACTGGACACCTTGGAGGCAAAAAAGAGCTAGGAGAGACCCTAGGGACCTGGGATGACCCCATGAGGCTGAGCAGGATGGACGATGCTGGTGGCCAAGCTCACGTGAACTGGGAGTGAACAGAACATCTCCTGCATCTGGAGCAGCACAGGGAAGTGAGTCACAGCTGAGGATCCAGACTTGTCCTAAAAAAGTGCCCACCCCAAGGTCGTTGCGCTGGGGTGAGCCTGGTTCATACACCTCGTGGGCAAGCAAAGGAATGGAGGGATTCACTCCAGGCTGGCTACCGCCACGTGCCATCATCCCCTGCAGAGCTGGTGGGTTCACATCCCACATGGTGGGCTCAACTCACCCCATCAGGACTTTGGGGTGATGTGGGGTTGGGGTTTGCACGCACAAGGGTGACAGTAAGGGACAAAGGCCACCAGCTGTCCTCCAGGGACCCCGGCTGAGTGCCCTGGTGGAAAGCACGGCGGTGCCCTGCCGTCTGGGCTCTCTTCCAGGCTCATCATGGGACTCCCAGCAAATCCCCTGGGGCAATCTGATCTCCAGGACGCCAGGCACCTATCCCTCCCTCTGGCACGTTGGGCTTTCCATGGTTTAAGGTGCCAAAGTTCATTGACAGTGGTGGCTGCTCAGGCACACCCACAGCCTGTGCCACCCTCCATGGGACAAGGCAGGTCACCCTGCCAGGAGGAAAGAAAACAAGGTGCAACAGGGATAAAGTCACTTTGCACCTGGGTGTAAAACCTTGGGNTTCACAGAGCAGTCAGAATTGATGATGAAACTCTGTCTGAGGCCTCACAGAGACAAACGACAAATTTCCCAGTACTCCTTGAATGGCTATCAAATGTGTCATAGTTAGAAGCCAGCCTGGAGGGACTTTCCCTCCAGTAGGTCCTATTCCAGGAAATTAGTCTGCCCTACACATTCCCTAGATTTGTCAGTGATCTAGGAGGCATCTTTGTCAAAAAACTGGTGAAGTTTCTACAAACTCTTGAGTAATTTAGGAGGCAAAAAACCCACGTGGTAGAAGCCTCCTGTCTGTTCTGGGAAGGGATGGTTGGCCCATTGGGAAACACAACTGGCTGTGGAGGCACACAGTGCCACTTGTCCCTTTGCAGCTCTGCGATGGGTTCAGTGTGAAACCTCCACAACCCCGACCTTGTGCTGCTGCTTTCACCACCTCCCCTGGGCCAGAGGGGACTGGCATGTCCCCAGAGCGAGGTGCAGAGCACTGTACGTGCTCCCTGCACCACCCACACACCGCTGCACGGGGCCAGCAGCTTGCACAACCCACAGGGTCAGGGACAGGGAGCACAGCTCTGGCTCACGGGTCCCACACTGTCCAGGTAAGCAAATTCATCTCCACTATGGGGTGGCCACATGAAAAATAAAGATTAGGAGAAGTGTCAGCAGTGGTGGAAGGTTGTCTGGAAGCCCAGGTGGTTGGCATGGGAGAAAAACGTGCCCAAAATCCCTTGAAGCATCTCCAGTGCAGACTGCTGTGGTCCTTCTGTAAGTCCACTCCCAGTTTTTTGTCTTCTCATCCTTGGCTGGGCTGGGGCAGACCCAGGGCTGAGCTAGGGGAAGGGTTGGTCAGCCTTGCACTACCCCAGCTGCAAAAAACCTGAAATGGATTGAATCCAACCTGAAATGGAATAAATCCTGTGGCAGTATTTGAGCCACCCTGTCAGCACCTCGGACTAGGAATACCATGAGAGGAGCCTTTCCAATCAGGGGAGGCAGTCAAACCACAGTGAAATCACAGAAAGACCAAGTTAAAATAAAGTAATCCAGTGCCCCCCACTCACCTCCCTCCCTGTGAACTCCACTGAACTTTGAAAAACTAAACCAAAACAGGGCTGAGTTCAGCCCCAGTTCAAGTTGTAGATAAAGTTCAACCTACTTCTAATTTTGTCCTGACAATTCCCACCAGAAAACAGGCTCCAGCACGGCGCCCTGGAGGCAAGCCAGCCCTGACCCTCACCAGCCCCCCTGGATGTCCCCACAAACTCCTGCCCACCTGCAGGTGGGAGAAAAAGCACAAGGCCAAGTGTCCCAGACACCCCTTGTGGGTGGCCATGGTGCATCACCATGCCACGGGGCTGGCTGTCCCCATCCCTGTCTGGGCAGGGCCACCCCAGGCTGGGACAGGTCTCCAAGGGACAACTGCTTGTCCGACTGTTTTTTCCTCACTGCTTCCCTTAGGAGTCTCAGTTAAATCCAGCACCAAGAGACCAATTAGAAGTGGAGAGGAGGGATAATTAGGGGAGGAATTGGGAGACAAGGGGCTGTGCATGGAGGGGCAGGAAGCACAAGAGGAGGTGAGGGTCCCTGCAACCTCCTCCTGGCATTTACAGGGGAATATGGGTGGTGCTGATTGCTAGGGGGACTTTGGGATGCAAATCCAGTACACCCCAGGGAAAATGGAGGTTGTGGACTCTGGACACTGGAAGTGTTCCAGGCCAGGTTGGACAGGGCTTGGAGCAACCTGGGATAGAGGAAATCATACCTGCCCATGGCAGGGGGTGGAACAGGATAATCTTGAAGGTCCTTTCCAACCCAAACCACTCTGCAGTTCTATGATTTTATAGGGCTTGCAGAAAGTGTTAACAAATGGAGAAAACCCTTGTGCAAGACTCAGGAGACCTAAATGTGAACTGCAGGGACCCAGGATGGTCACCTGTCCCCAGAAAGGTGAGTGCAGGTAGTGACTGGCAGGACAACTCAGCTTTCCAAAGAAGGAGACATCCTCAGCTGTGAAAAGGGAGCTGAGGTGGCCAAATGTGACAGCACAGAGTTGGAAACCTGCCTGCAAACACAGAGGGAGCAAAGGGAAATATAAATTACAGGACAGAGAGCAAATGGAGAAAAAAAAAATGTAAATTCAGCTGAAAAACAGAACTCAGGCAGCAGCATTGGGTTATTTGGGTTTAGTCCCCTTGGGAAAGCAGTGAGCCCCTGCAGCACCTTTCAAGTGCTCAAAAAACCAATGGAAATGCAACTTTATATAAAGAATATATACAGCAGGATGTGTCCATGCAATTATTGCAAAAACTAATTGCAGTCACCACATGGAAAAAAATCCCTGCCCCAAACGCTTCATCACCCCCCCAAAAACAAGACTACATTTATCTCTAAGAAATCAGCATAAACCCATGGTTTCTAACAAATACCCTGCATTTTCTGTGCTTGAAAAGAGGAGCAGAGCAGCCTTGCTAACTGGGGGTTGGTTTCTTACATGAGTTGTAAAATCCAGCCCTGGGGAGAGAAGTTACCTTTGCTGTAAAACAATCTGCCGACTGGATTTCACAATCTTTGTCATCTTTCTCTCCCCACAGCAATATTTTTACGGTGTTTGCCCTCAAACCAGTTTTTCATCAGCCGACATATGTAATTACCACCAGACAGGTTTTGGATAACCCATTCCCCGGTGCAGTTTTTCCTCCCACCCTAATCTACCCAATCTTCCAGCCTTGCTTTGAAAACCGACCTCTTTTGGACCTCAAAGTTTTAAATGATATAAAAAAAAGTCAATTTAAAATTGCTTTCTGAGCTTGAACATTGCTAATCCCCAGAAATGTCCAAGCCCAGGCTGGACAGAGCTTGGAGTAACCTGGGATAGTGGAAGGTGACCCTGCCCATGGCAGGGGGTGGAATGAGATGATCTTTATGGTTTCTTCCAACCCCAAACCCTTCTGAGATTCCATGATTCCGTGATCACATCAGGGAGTAGTAAATGCTGATCAGGATTTACTTTAGGGTTTTATGCCAGGAAGAAAAAAACCAAAAAGTGCCAGTGACAGATAATTTGGCTGTGGTTGACAGATGGGACCTGGGGAAGCCCCAGCTCAGCTGACACCTGGCCATGGTGCTCTCATGACCCACCTGTGCACGGCACCCTGGCTCTGCATGTCTGATGCCAGAGCACAGGATTCTGTGCCAAGAAAGCTCAGGCTCCTGCAGAGCTCACTGTTGTTAGTTTTAAAGGCAAAAGAGCACTGCTTGTTGCCCACCTCCACCCACAGGACAACAGCCAGAAGGAACTCCTCCCTGGTGCCTGCGTGAAGCAAGAGCAGGTAGGATTTGTCCCTTGGATTGGGAAACCTGGCTGCTCCATCTGCACTTTCAAGCAGCCTCCAAATAAAACCCAGGCTTGGTGCTGCCTGTAGAAGTGTGGAAATGGTCTTCATAACCACCCACTTGGACTCTGCACAGGTCCTAGATGCCACAGAATCTCACGGACCACTGTCTTGGCCTGCCCACGGCACAGGGATGGCATGAGATGATCTTTAAGGTCCCTTCCGAAACAAATCACTCTGTGATTCCATGACCTCTCCTGCCCATGCAGACACTGCAGCCCAGTTCCACAGACAGCTGTTCCCACACTTCCACCAGTTGCAGGGATCTGCTCCAAGGCCTGGTTTCTGCTCACAGCTCCATTATCGGCGACTGCTGTAGGGTCACCAGCAGCACCAGCAGGGTCTGTGCAGTCCTGCCTGATCTTCCCGGGATCATTTAGGTTGGGAAAGCCTTCCAAGATCAGTGAGTCCGACCTATGACCAATCCCCACCTTGTTACCCAGCCAAGAGTGGCATGTCTACTCATTCCTTGGACACCTCCAGGGATGGGGACTCCACCTCCTCCCTGAGCAGTCCCTTCCAATGCCTGACCCCACTTTCCATGGAGAAATTCTTCCTGATGTTCAACTTGAAGTCTTGGCTGCAAGGCCACATGTGTCAGGCATTTGCACATCAAGAATGATGGGGGGAGAGAAACACTGATGCAATTTCCTCTGGCAAGGCTGGGAGGAGAGGAGCAGTGGCTGAAGCAAGCCCAGGACCATGGCAAAGGTGATTTCTCCCATCAGACCGTTGCCATCTCCTGGCATTGCTTCCCCAAAGTGGAAACTTCTGATGGGAAAGCTCTGTGGGAAGTTATTGAAAAGGTCTGAGCTAATAAAATCCAATTTGTTTAAATGTTATTGCTACAGCAACACAACATATATTGAAACAAAACACTTTGGTGAAAAACTGGGATGATTTAGGACAGAATGCAATTCTGAAATCCTGGCATTTCTCTTGAGAGGGACTTTGCATTTTCCCCCCTTTGACTCTGGGCAGACAAAGCCAAACATCCATTTCTGGGACCGTCCATCCTCAAGACCCCACACTCACCTGTACCAGAAGGATAACCACAGTGACACCTCCAAGAGGTACAGGCAATGTCTGCATTCCTGAAAATGTTTACGTTAGTAATTTACAGCCCAAGGATGCAATATTTCTTGCATAAATCTTTCTCTAGGAGTCCAGAGAAATCCTGGGGAGCAGGATAGACATCAAGCTATGCTCAGCTGTCACATTTATGTAGCCACACAAGTCTCCAGACTTATAACTGGGGATCATAGTGTAGGATACAAAAGGAAGAGGCCACAGTCTTGTAATGTGCATTATTAATATCACTGTTTTTCTTGCATCCCAAGCAATAATCACTTAAGCTACAGTTCAGCTGGCAAACAGAGCACCAATGCAGTTACATTAAGGTTACCTATCTTTGTTGCCCATTTTGCCACCAGCAGAAGCATTTAAAAACTCCCCTTAAAACTCAGCAGAGATGTGGAGCTGCTGGAAGAGAACATCCTGCATCCTGGCTATTTGCAGGCTTGCCATGTTTTAGGGAAGCCAAGCAATCTTACTCTGATCCACGGAGTCTTTATTTGCTGTTGTCTGGGTTTTTGGCAGACGTGAGGAATTCACAGAAATACTCCTGCATCTTGAAAGCTCCGGCTCTGTAGTTGTGCCCATTCATCTGCTCCTAATCTTGTGTTACTGCAGGTTATTTTCTCATTTAATACATCTTGGTGGTCCCAGGGGCCCCAGGGATTGTCTCTGCTCTTGGCTTGTCTGCTCCCAGCCTAACTCCAGTGCTGATAAACTCTTCCCAGAGCTGGTCCAGGTGCTCAAACCCCTGATTATGAACAGGCCAAACTGCAGCACATCCCAGAGCTGTAGGGTCTGGCTGCAGGTCAGGGCTCATGATGGGGATGTTTAGGGGTGCATCCTTGGAAAGGGTGGCACATGGTCAGGTATGCTATCTCATAGAATCACAGAGTGTTTTGGGTTAGAAG
>VXAX01003955.1:0-30091 GCA_013399835.1 Leptocoma aspasia
TGTTTAATTTAATAAGCTCTTTTTACATAAAATTTTTTGCTAATTCTATATAAGTCAGATTTCCAGGAACTCTGAGAAGGTGCTTGGTACTCTTGCTATTCTGAATGAAGAATATGTACAAAGCTATCTTGAGCCACAAGCAGGTCATTTAAAGTATTCTTTCAACTATTCATTTAATAATATGCATTGAGCATCAGCTGAAAACCCCTGTTTCTAAATAAAACTGATGTTTGAAGTACTTGCAGTCAATTTCCCTGCTTAATCTATTCCATCTCCAAGCCAAATCCTTCACTGGAATTTTCGAAGTGAGTTAATGTGATGGTTTACATTAGTTTCAGAAAGGACAGCATGATATTTTTAGGACTGTGAATTAAGCTTAAGGGGTGCCAGTCTTTTGGATTTCATTTGTACAGACTGTGCTATCTTCCATAAAAACAAAGTCCTCGAAGCTAAAATTCTTTTGTCATAGGATCTTCTGTCATTTCCCCAGCAACAAAATTTCATTACGAATGACTTTATGATGTGTAGTATAATATATTACCAGAATTAACATATTAGTGCTAAGTACTGTGAGATATAATGGACATGCACAAGTTTATCCAGATCAGTGTCAGACCACATGTACAGGACACTAGTGATCCCTGCTTCAGGTAACTCTCACCTATACACTCTGCTAGGCTAAATCCAGGGTTTACAGTCGTTTTGCATAAGACAATGAAAACTTGAGGGTGGATACAAAATGAAAAGTGGATATTGTGTTATTTTTTCAGCACCAGTGGCATAGCCTATATGCTGTTTGATAAACGAACCAATAATTTCTAATGTTTTGCTGGAGAAAAATGTGAGCTCTATATAGGCCAAACAGGATTATCTTCTTAATGACAGCAATTTGCATTATTTTAATAGGATTTATTCTGAGTGGCTTGTAGCAGAGAATGAAAGAAACATCTCAGCTCGTTCAACAAGATGTTCCCTGAATGAGTTCACAGGGTTATGCGTAATGCTGGCATTATATAGGAACTGCTGTGAAACAAGGCTGAATTCAATGGCAGAAGCTAGAAGAATCATGGAGGAATTTTTCAGTCCTCTTGAACATAAGCAAACATTTTGTCTGTGAAAAGAAATCATTGTACAATTTTTGCTTTAGACAAGGCAAGGAGAAACAAAAGCTACAAGATGTGTTCTGTTGTGAGGAGCAGATTCCAACATCTACAGAGTGAGGAGAGGGCTGGTTCTGCCCCAAGGGCAGAGTCTGACAGCCTCCTATTGCTGCTGTTGCCTTCTCCACAGAGACAGAAAATAGGCTTGGGGAACACAAATTAAGACACAAAAATTTTACTCTAATTGTTTAAATCAATGATACCTTAGACTTGCCCTCTGCATACCAAATAAGGTTGCAATATTTCAGAGCTTTCTGGTTAGGAGGGTCTAGGGGAAATGCACATTACCAGGAGAAATCTTGGCTCAAGAGTGATGCCAAACTGCCTGGCTGCCCAGAAGCTGCTCTGTTAACCCATGCAGTGAAGGTGAGGTGGTGATACAAAAACTCTCCACTATTAATATAAAAAGCACAATACAGAAAATATGAAGCTTAATGATAACAGTGTTTCAGATGTAATTTCATGCTTGCTGCATAGCCACACATAGGCTAAGTCTTTGCATAACTTAGCCCAATGTCTTTAAGTTGTGTGAAAAAGCAGATGCTACTTAGGAGCTTTGTGCTGGGGATGAGTAGGCTGCATAGTAAAACAGCTAACCTGATAGCCTTAACTACAAAACCTTGCTAATTTGTGAACTATCATGCTCTTTTACATTTTTCTTATATGTTTTATGTTTAATGCATTTTTAAAGATAAGGATTGAGCCCAACATTTGACACAGTATCATATGGTGTAATGTTATTTCTTGCTAAAATAAATTGATATTATGTCATTGAAAAAACTATACTAGAGAACTAAAGCTGAATGCATTCTGGTATAAGCTCCTCCAGCTGTCTCTATAATCGGATCACAAACTATTGCAAATATTGAGCCATGTTAATTTGAACAGAAATATGATCTGCATTACACTGACTTTTCAGCATTTGAATAGCTGACAAGTATTTGTTTTGAATGGATATATTTAATTTAAAGAAACATCAGTATAAAATACAAGCCTTTAACTCTATGTCTTAAATTACTGTAAGATATGACTGGCAGCTGGCTGACTCTGAAATCCCCAGAGGAAGTTTTCCTTCTGAAGCAATCTTAACAACTGTATCACTGAAGTGTAGCAATAATCAAGAATGATATTTTCATAGAATATCTCCTGTTGTTTGATAACCAGGCGAAGTGTCAAATTACTTCATACCTTGATGGTGACCTACTGAAGAGCAACAGCACAATTAAATATTCAAAGGTACTCCCTGACCATCATACAGTTTTATTCACTGTGAAGAAAAAAAACTTCAGGGGACTGTCTTAAGTTACTTTCACAAAAGCTAAGAGAAAACACAATGATAGGGTAGGCTGCTGAATGGAGCTAACCTGTCAGGTGTTTTGGATATGGCCCAGAATATCATAGACTATGATAGTGCCAGCTATTTTGCACAAATAAGCAAATTTTTCAAAATTGCAGAAAGAAATAATGTTGACACTTCCTTTTATTATTGAATGATAAGGAAAAATACAACTTGTAGACTGCAAGAGGGAAAATTATTGCTTGGACTAGTGAAAATGCCCCTTTCCTGGTTAAAAACAAGTTCTGTTGATAAAAGAGCCTGGACTGTCTTAGTTTATCAAGAGAGGACAGGGCAAAATTTTGAATGAAAATAGGAACACTGTTGTCGGGATGTGGATGGCTTGTCTCATTGAATTCTGACAATTAATCAGTGCAGCTCTTCAAATAAGATGAAAAACTCCACCTTCCCATCAGTTCTAGCTTTTAAGCTAAAAACATTACATTTTTCCCCCATACACTACTTACCTCAATAATAACTTGTTTTAGTGCTTCTCAAAAGAGTCCATATTGGAGTTAAAAATGCTCTGAATTATGAAAAAGTATGTTCTGTACTTCTATTTGGCTAAAAAGAAAGCTGAGCAGCCACATCAGCCAAATCATACCAACCAAATTCGGGTACTGAAGAGGGCGAAATTCATGACACCAAGAAATGATGCTCCTGTACAGTAGCTATTATAGTAAAGGAGCCTGAGTGGACTAAACCCATGAATCACACACACTTCATGTTGAAGAGCATGAACCACCCCTCAGAATGAATGAGACTCTATGAGTTGGCCTGAAAGCTAAAAATATTACCTGTATCTCAACCTTTAGCTAGAGGTCATTTTGCGCTGATCTCGTGACTTTTTGAGGAATAAATTTCTTACACCTTTCCTAATGTACTCAGAATAGCATAGGCAATCCTGTATTTCCACTGGCATAGAAGCTTAAGTTACCTGGCATGAAGTAAGGACCTGCATCACAAAATACAATTGCATATTAGTAGCAAAATCCTTTGTGTGGAGTCAGCAGAAACAACTACGAAAATTTGAGTTTGCAACAGAATTGTGACAAGACTGAGCTAGTCATTGCCTCTTGAAAATATTAATGTCAAACTCTCAGTCTTCAGTTTGCTTGTTTCCTGTTTCCTTCAAGAACTATTTTAGGTAATGCAGTCCTCTGCTGTTTGCTTTAGCTAAAACAGAGATCCAAAGAATTATGAGAAAACTCAGAGAAGGAAACGATCAGCCAAATTACCTAAATGGTGGGGTTTGGGTCTGCTGCTCCTCTTGGATGCTAATTATACTTGCATGACCTCCCCGTCACTGCTGCCTGCAAGTGTGCCCACAGTCCATCACACTTGCATCAGGAATCCTCTCTGATCACACATTTTATGTTTGTGGACAGGTGAGGAAATTGTATTTTGGTTTGACAGGACTTCATCCTTGAGATTCTGGTCCAGATCATATTTGTTACTCCATGAAATTGTTTCCCTTGGTTAAACTGCAGGCAGCCACGTAAGACTGTACCAGAGCCACTGACAGTAGCACAAAACATGCTCAGTGCATCCTCTGTGGGCTGGGTTGCTTTTTTCAAGGCTGAACAGGGCACCTCCACACTCTGTCCTTGAGCAGGATGAGGCAGCTGTGTAAATCAATTCATTAAGTAGCAGTAGTGATGTCTCCCAACACAGAGCAGGAGAAGCAGTCATGAAACGTGGGAGCTAGTTTGGTTTTAGCTGCAGATGCAAGCAGGGACTGCACATAGCACAAAAAGAAGAATCCACAAGACAGGTATGATAAAGTCTAGTGCCATTTAGTGTGACAGTGGCATAAAAAATGTAGGACAGAAGACATCTGTGATGTCTCTTTGTGCCTATACTACTAAGGATACCTTTCAAACTCTTGCCAGTAAACAGATATTCACATTTTTCAGAGTTGTAAGGATGCATGTAAAAAAATGATCCGTTTCATCGTATCTGTGAAAATGGTTCATTTTTAATGGTAATATTTTAAATAATGAATCCCCTTCAAAACAGGGAATAAGCAAAGGCATTTTCCATTTGGTTATTCATCCTCTTTATTTGGAGCTGCCATGTAGGATTTCAAATTAAATTGATCTAAAGTGACTGTTTTTTAATATAGAACAATATAAAGTACACATATAAATTTATTCCCTTTATGGCTTAAGAATACATAATCCATATCAGAATGATGCTAACTATATTTCTGCAGCTATCTTACATCTTTCCCTTCAGTTGTTAGCCTGAGAAAAAATTAATTTGTTTTCCCAGGATAATTTCAAATGAAATATTAAGTAGTTGATTTATCAGAGAACTTAACATATTGTTTCCAAACAGTCTCTTTTCGCTTGAAACAAATTTAATGCAGGAACACAAAAATGTATATTAGTCATCAAAAGCTGTTTATAGGCAAGTTTAAAGTGCTATCAACTAAAGGATTCTTATGATGCAGACTAAATTCCAGACCAGTAGTGCAGAACAGAATTAGTGGAGGATGTCTTAAATACCCAGAGGTAACTGAAAATGAGGAAAGGTAAAAATTTGCATTTGATTTGTGATAGAAATCCAATATAAACATTTATATTTTCTAACTTGGGGTGATCTAAAGCCAACTTTTGATATTGGGGCCAAAAATTAAAAAATGACTGCTTGGTTTCGGTAAGTGAGATTCTAAATATGTCAGATTTTTAAACTTGGAAGTAATCCTGACTTCAAATGTTACTATAACAGTGCAGCTTCCTAGTGTGAAGAGGGAAAGCTGATTTTGTTGTGGGTTGTTTTTTGGCATTTTTTTGGTGGGTGAGACATGAAAACTATGTCTGGGCTGAATGTGGAACTCAAGGTCTCTCTCCCTTAATCCTTCACCTCAAGGGATCTGACAGGCTGCTCAATAGTTTCCTTACAGCTTCTGAATCCAGATCTATGCCTTTGGCCCAAGATAGTCAAGAATTTTCTGAGGCTTAACACCCATCAATATCCTTCTAAACGTGGAGCAAGCCTCATGGTTTCCTTTCAACCAAGCACTGTCTTCTGCAAAAGCAGTCTAACAGTTACCATGCCTGCTCAGGCAATAGGAGCCTCAAGTTTTAGGCCCTCCTCAGTCTCAGTGATACTAGTCCCCACACAGACCAAAGGCAGAGCTGGAGGAAATTCCTCATTCTTCTTGCTCTTTATCAATTTCATATTCAACCAGGACTGGATGGAAAGCAACATATTCTCTCCCCCTCAACCATCTGTGACAGATACTGCCAAGGCCAGGAATCTGAATTAGGATTTCTCCTGCTGCAGTTGTAATACTGTGTTTAGTACTGAAATAAACTGTTGCCACACTGCATTAAGCTTGGCCTAAACCTGCCTAATGGAGAAGGCCTGGGAAGGACATGGACAGCTTGTCTGTGAGTCTTAACTGGGAAAGAGTGTGAGACATACCTGTTTTTTTAGTCTGGGCAGCATCATTGTGGTTTGAATATTGTGTTTGCAAAATATTAGCATTGCTGTTTTGGGTTTTTATATCAACATCAGAAATATGAAAATGAAGGTGTTGATAGATCTTCTATTGCCTAAGGACCCAGGCATAGCTTTGAGGGCTGCACCATTAGGATGAAGTACTTCAGTTCCACTGACATCCAATGTCACGTGTCCATATGCTTTGTGGGTCTGCATCAGCTCCTCCATGAGTGCCATAAGACAACTGGGCAAGTTTTGTGGTCATGGGTTCATCAGCAACTTGAACCTAGCTCTACATCCTAGACTAATATTCAGCAAAATTCAGATCCCTCTGCTTAAATTCTGTGTTCAGCAGTTGCTTGTTAAAACATCAGGATTCCCAGACTTTGTCTACTGTCTTTTGTTCTGAGCAAAAAGCTACACTAGTTGTACAGTACTGCTGTAAATTTATAGCTTGCAGATCCCATTGAAATCCTTTGGGATAAAAAATCCTCTGTAAACATGGGTATTTTATCAGTATGCAAGAGAGAAAATATATATAAGTACAAAGTAAATACCTCCAGGGTGCTAAGCAAAGGTTAACTATCACTGCCAGTCAAGCTGGGACAGTGACAAATGACCTGAAAGAGGGAGATACTCTAAGGGCAAGAGAAGATGTTCTAAGGTTGCGTGAAGTATTGAAAACAGACCCTTGAGCCCTTTTGTTTTATAGGGTCTTTCTTCTGTATGGGAGTGATACCACCAAGAGGGTGATATGCTTGTTCCTCCCTCAGAATCCTCATGGCCAAAGAGCATCAAAACCCATTAAAGATCTCATAGGACTGACTATGGGGAGTGTTTGCCAGTAAAGATAAAGTGGAGAACTAAGAGAGTTTTGTAAGCTGTGAATTATAAATGGTCCTTTGTGGGCTTTGGCTTTCCATCTAATGTCTCTATTCAAAAATGTATTGACTGTAAGCAAATTAGATAAGGATCCAGCATTCAGTATAGTGACGCTTTCTTGTGGAGGGCAAACCTCTCTCATCATCTAAAGGCTTTGCCAGAATTGCTATTATATTTAATGAACCAGAAAATAATATACAGCCAGGTTAATATTCTTCCAAAAAATTCTATTATAGGCCACAGCTAGGGGAAAGGACACTGTATCAGTGACATGTGGTGGGAGGTCAATTACTGTGCAAAATAATTTCACCAGCTTATATTTAGTGCTCAAAACTTCATCTGGCCTGCACTAATTGGAAGGCAGCCTGCATGTGAAATGCCCCCGGAAATGCAGGGATGCTTGCAGTGGGTTACTGCATTGCAAATGTTATCTTTTGCATTTTTGCCATTTCCAAACTAACAAATGCTGATGGCTTTGCCCTTTTAGTTATAATAATGTGCTGCAAAACCCCAATAATGCCCTCGATAGGGTCCAAGTTATTTTAATGGAGAAATTTAATTAAGATTGTCCCCCCATCCCTCACTTTTGCAAGCTGGTGCACTTCTGACTTTGTGCTGAGATATTACGGAAAAATACACTTTCCCCAAAAAGGAGAGCTTGACTAGACATGTGAAATATTAAATGTTTTAGGACATTGTGTCCTAATAAGATTAGAAAATAATTCTGCTGATACAAATGATTAAAGTAGGGTATGATAAACATATGGTTCAGATAAGTACCAAGATCTAAGATGATTATCTAATCTGACCTTCTCTGTTTCTTTTGTTCACCTGGCGCTGCACAGCAGTGATAGCAATGAGGGGCCAAGTCATAGGATCCTTTCTTTAATTTAGACTGTTTTTACAATCTTTTGTTACTGTGGAACCACTCAGTTCCAACAGGACTCCAGTATTAAAACGCTACATTTCTAACCCTCCCTGTGAATACATGAACCCAGTAAGGGACTTTGTTAGAGTTGATGTTTGATCAGCCCTTCTGCTGACCTATACCAGGCTGATCTTTCAGCTAAACAAATTATTTTTTTTCCTAGATGGGATTAAGCAATAGCCTTGAATAAAAAAGTTTCTTTAGTCTTTCAAGCTTAATAGTCTTTGCAAAAATTTGTTTTAAGTGCCTCTCTCTGCTTTTCTAAATCTTGATCAATTTTTCACACTTCCCCAGCCAGAAATTGGTCACAGTATTCTGGTAGCAGTCACATCCATACCAATTGTGAAAGGGAGATGGTCTCTTTCCTTCTCTTCCACATGGCTTTGTTTAAACACTGAAGGATTTCATTTAGTTTCTTCAGCCACAATTGTGCTCTGAGAACTGGTGTCTGGCTGATTACCTGGGCAGTAAGTCATCATCAGAGTGATTATTCATTAGTACACAGCTCCTGATCTTTAAGTATGAGCCAATAAACTGAACAGAAATACATATTGTTTGCTTGTGCCTGCTCAAAAGCACAATCCAAATTCTATCAGTGATCTGTCAGCCTCATTGTTTACTGCTCCCTCATGGTTTACTGCTCCCTCTATTCCTGCACACTTTATCCATCATGACTTGTTTTTTTTTCATGTCACTGATAAAAAGCAAAATCATCTGAGGCCAAGAATAAACCCTTGAAGGGTGTGGTAATTTTCTTCTATTTGATGAAATTTCAGAGTTTACAGTCTCACACTGTCAGTTCAGTTTCAATAGCTTTAATCAGTTATTTTTGTATCCTGTTTCTTAAGCAGTAGGTTGTACAAGTCTAGGCCAAGCAATGTACCTAAGTGCAAGTATGCACACCTGCAATATTTTTTTAACAATTACATTTGTAATTGAGTAAGAAGTATTGGAGTATGAGTCAATTAATTTTTTATTGGAATTAATAATTAAATAATCCTATCATGAATCCTATCATTGGGACTAATTATTGTCCAGGTTTTCCTATCTGTTCCTTATCTACCCAGATATTGATACCAGGCTAATCAGTTTGCTACTTAAAAAACCACTTGTAATTATTCACCCAGCATAAACTCTTTTTGTGGACTGTGGGCCAAGATTATTAGGAATTATTTTAGAGACTATCAGGTAGGCTACAATCCAGTGCAGACATCTCTTAGTAAAGAGTTATCATCTCTAAGATATTATCCTAAATTCTTTCAAGCTTGGTCTCCCTTCAGTTTTCAGCCTTCCCCAGAAGAGGATTTTGTGCTCTGGATCTTGACAGGACAGGGCAGAAGGTCAGCAGAGTGTTTCTGGGCCCACTTTGCTCAGTTTGTGGGTGTTCCTGGTTGCCCTCTGTGCAGGCCCATTAATTTGATACATTCCCTAATGATGCGTTGACACTCCTCTGAATCAACAAGTATGAAATAATTGCCTCATTGTTAGCCATTCCAATGCCTAAATTTAAATTATGGTCATTTTGGTGGTCATTTTAGTTAAGTCAAGGATAAAGAGTCATTGACTCTGCTGGCAGCGTGTCCAGATGATACTCCACATCCTCAACTGTATATTGAATCATAGAATCAATATGCTGAGTTGAAAGGTACCCATCAGGATCAGTCTAACTCCTAATATCAGAGGACTACAGCAAATAATGACTTAGCCTATAGTGGGTAAATATCCAAATAATTAGGTTTTTTCTTTCTTTTTTTAAAAAGTAGTGCCATTCTATTTCTAAAGAAAAGTTGTAAATTGTTCTAAATTCACTTGAGTTATTATTAATCTTTCATTTAATTTATCCCTAAAGTGTTAGATGCCCATATTTTCTAGCAAAATGAAATTTTAATTCAATAACTATACTTAAAATTGTACTTAATTTTGGTGTGTTGAGGATCTCAAGATTAAATTCAGTGAGGCCAATTCAATTAGATATACTGCAGACCTCAGTGAAGATGCCAGCTTCTGGAGAACATAGTTATTAATCACTATGAGCCACATCGTGTCCTCTGAGTTAGCTAAATACACACATAGAGCTGGACTTAAACTGATGTTCTTGAGGACAAGACCTTCCACTCTTTTAGTGATTAAACAATTATAACAATGCTATCAGTGAGAAATTAGTTAAGACAAATTTGACTATCCAGACCTGGAAAGGAACATTGTAAAGACTTTGTGTCTGCAGGTATTCAGCTAGAAAAAAATCCTAAAGATCTCAAGTCATAAAGCTAGCATCCACCAAAATGTGGCTGGATGATAGAGATAAGTGTATAAACATTGGGAAAAAAAAGGTAACTCCTGCAGTGATTTCTCATCAATGGTTTCTTCTTTGGCAATCCTGTCTGGAAGGACTCTCAGAAATAAGTTTAAACATTCTTCAGTGTGTTTGTACAGTGAATATACAATGCACAGTGAGCATGGAGGTGAAGACATCTTCACATTGCAAAGAGAAGAGTCCCCATTTAGAGTTTTTAGATCAATTTTTAAGGAAAGAGTAAAATAAGTAAACTTTGGAATGTTGTATAGAAAATTTAGATTATCTAACAAAACATTGAAATAAAACCAAGCAACTCAGGTCTGTGATCTATTTTTACTTTAGAACACAGATGAAGAGTCATATCTTCTTCATAAGCTATCTTTCAAAAGCAGCCCTAATCCGTGGTCCTAAAATCAGATCCTATCACTTACCTAACCAGGACATGTGCTGGAAACATTGTATTCCAATTTTATTCCAGTTTGTATTCTGTGAAGAAAGGGTATTGGAATTACAGCTGCTGTCTTACAAATTTTACAAAATAAAGTACTGGAGAAATTCAGTTTGTTAAGGGAAAAGCAGCTTTTAAGAATGATTTTGATACACATATATGCAGATCAGCCTAGCTGACCCATGCTATCCATTTGGATCTGAAGTGAAATTAAAACATGCTATTAAACTTGGCCATCTGCACTAAGGATGCTAAGGAAACCTGCTAATTATTATTAGCTCTATCATGTACTGCAGTGTTGGCATCAGTGTTTCATAACTAGCCTCACAGAGTAAAATGTATAATAATTTCTTTTTCCTCCTACTTGCACAGCAGTCAACTGCCGAGGACACTTATAGGAATTTGAATCTTGTAGTGCCAATTTAATTTTTTTTCCACATCAATGGAGAAAGGACAGTAGACCTTCTGTGTTATTTACTTTGGATCTCCTTTCCCATATATGTATCAGTCCTGCAAACATTTATGCAGGTAAACAATTACCTCACTGAGGCTGACTTCTAAGGTTCTTACTTAATATTTTTACATTTTCCATAACCTAAATTCAATTTATGAAATATTTTCAGAATTTCCCACTATTTCTAGATGCTTGCTTAGCTGCTGCTTGTTATTAGTAAGATAGAAAAAAATGTGATGGAAACTTTTTCCCATTCTTCATAGTACATTTTGGCTTCCTTTAGTGCCCCCAAAACCATAGAAAAGCTCTCACAGGCTTAAATATATACTGGCTCAAGGGAATAATTCAGGCGTTCTGTTTCTATGATCTGACATTCACTCACATGAGGATCCCTGCTTCCCTTTTGCTGCCATTTTTGTTTGTTTTGATTCATTCCCCTTAGTCTACTGGTATTCAAATAACCTTCCTTTCAACTGCAGTAATACAAGTTATTTATTCCCAAATCATCATTTCAGTTCTTTTCAAAACTGGCAGCTACTATCCTGATAACATTGAATTGCACTACGAATTCCTCTCAGGAGGAAGAGCCCCAGGCACTGGCACAGGCTGGGGGCTGACTGGCTGGAAAGCTGCTTTGCAGAAAGGGCCCTTGGGATCCTTGTTGACCCCAAATTGAACACAGGCCAGCAATAAGCTCCTGCAGCAAACATCCAGAGCTGATCTAGGAGAATCCTTGTAAGCAGGATGAAGGGCATGATCTTTCCTGTCTACCCTGCACTGGAGAGACACATCTGGCATGCTGGGTCCAGCACTGGGCTCCTCATTACAAGAGACATGGACATACTGGAGACAGTTCAACAAAGAGCCACAAAGACAGTTAAGGGTTTGGAACACCTGACAGGGAGAGGTTGAGAGAGATGGAACTGCTTAAGGAGGGATCAGTGTGTATAAATGCCTGACTGGGGGAGTAAAGGAGTCAAAGTCAGACTCTTCACTGTGTCAGGATCAAGATCAATAAGCATAAACTGAAAATCCGAAAATACACCTTAAAAATAAGAAGAAACTTTCTTATTGTAAGGGTTGTCAAAGCAAGGAACAATTTGCCCAAACAGGTTGTGGATCCTCCATCCTTGGAAGCACTCAAAATCTGATTGAATGTGGCTCTGAGCCACCTTCTATAGCTGACCCTTCTTGGAGCAGATGTTTGCACTAGATAATCTCCAGAGGTTCTTTCTAATCTCATATTTTCCATCATTTACTTTAATAGAAAAATACTTTGTGGAGAAGGTATTGGAATGGTTCTTAAGTCCTTGAATCCAATTCCACGCACACATATTACTGAGAGTAATATCTGCCATCAGAAATAGTAATGATGGGTTGTTACTGGTTGTAGGCTGTATTTGCAAGACTCAGCCTTTCATAAACTCAAGAAATTCACTTCTAACAAGTCAATGCTTTCAATTAAGTGTTGTGGGTTGTTCTTTAACAGAGCTTAGAACAACACAACATTCTATATACACTTCACTGCTTAGACAGGTTTGATGGAAGGTGGGAATCAATAATTTAAGTTCTTTTAAAAATATGCATAAGTACATCACAGAGAATATAAAAACTTCAGGGAAAAGGTGATATTATTATTTAATGCCTTGTTGATGGGGTTTATTTTGGTAAGCTTTTGACAGCACAAGGTAACATATCATCTTTGCATTGACACAAACACTATCAAAATATGAAAGGATGCACAGCAGATAAAGAACTGCATCTAAAATAGATTTTTGAGAGAGAAAATTATTTTTTTCCTTCCCAATAGTTATATTCTTTTGTTTTTGTTGTTAGAATGTTGCCAAACGCCTTTAAGCAAAATTAAAAAGAATTTTTGTTGTGGTCACTCTTTCCAGGTCTGTTTAAAATTCTCAATTTCTTTCTGCCTTCCATTCAATGCTGGAAAATATTTCCTGGCATTTGAGATGGGGATGAATTTCTTTATTTTTCCTTTTTTTTTGCAGTATAGCTGCTTTCATTACTCACTACACTGTGTACACTGTGCTATGCATTTTTACATTGGAGACCAAGGCCTTTTCTTACTTTCCCCCTCTATTTTTCCTTCCTTTGGTTTGCAATGAGCAAACTCTCTCTCTGAGAGCTCCAGAGGGCAGTGTTGTGCTGAAAGCATTGGTTCTCATGGCTCTGCCTGGATATTTTTTGGGAACCAGGAGGCTGAATGTTATTTACTGAATGTTATTTACAGGCTTGCTTGAATGGCTTAAGTCTTAATTCACAATTGCCTTGGATATACACATTTTATGGTTGGGGTCCTTGAAACAAACAAATTAGCTGAGTTTGTGCACATACCATGATCTTCAAGGTTTTTCAAATGCTGTTAGATTAAATCAATTTAAAAAATAGAGGTAAAAATATCAGTCATCTTAAATAATGCTATGCCAGATTCACCAAGAAGGTTCAGTGGGCTGGAATATTAATTTCCCTCCTTGTATCACACTGCAAGGAAAGGAGGAAAGAAGTCATCTCCACGAGGGTGCAAGGCAATGCTGTTCCCCTTCTCCCTCAGGAGTTCTGCAAAAGAGCAGTTTTCAGTTCCAGTTAAGGCCTCTCAGGAGCACACTGTGAGAAAGCCTGCAGGGAAAGCATCAAACTACACACCTCCTTCAAGTGTGGTCTCTCACATCTTCCCTCCTACTTCTCCTGCCTCAATGAGGTGCACACCAGAATTGCTACAGACCTGGAAAAAACAGGATCATCAGGTCCAATTGCCACTGCCCTCCAGACTCCTTGAAAATTTTCAGACTGCATTTTTTCTCATTTTTTAGGCATGCTTCACACGGACACTTTGTCTGCTTCTTAACTGACTGTGTGATGCACAGAATGGCTACTAACAAATGGTTACATTCCAGCAGCCTCTGAAACCACCACACTCTCCCACTCAGATCCACGTCTGCCTGTCCATGCGTTTCTTCTACTCCTTGCCCCTAAACCCCTGTGTCTCTTGTCATCTGTCCACATCACCTCTCTTTTCTGACCAGCCACACTGCTCCCAGGTACCCTGCCTTCTGACACTCTAATTCCTGTCATCTGTACGTCCTCCTTTTTCAGGTTAAAGTCCAATGTCCACCACCTTTCTCCTGCTGCAGTTCTTCCCTTTGCCCTCCTTGCAGTGACCATGGTTTATTCTTTCTCTGGTCCTCAGAGACAACTCTTGCTGTTCAGGGTGCTACATGGGTTAGAGGCATGAGTAATGACAACAAAGCTAGGAGTATTCTAACTCACTAACCAAATGCCTAAGGACATCCTATGCCACCACAGGTCTCAAGTGTAGAAGCACTTGTTTACCCCCTCAGACTGTAGAAATCACCTTGTGAGCTGTGTGTGGCTTACAGCCATAGCTTGAACTGTTTGGATGCAAGCCTGCATTCAGGAGGACACTCTCAAGAGCTGGCACGCCACCTGCTCTAAGCATGCCCTTCAAACAGTAGCCATTGGACAGGCGTAGCCCCCAAAACACGGCTTGAACCCAGCAGCCATGTCCCAGAACACCAGTCTGGGTTCTTTGCAGATGATATGTATAGGAAGGTACGATGGGCTGGTCATTGGGAGCTGAAATGAGAACCTGTGACAAGGGGCATAGAACATTTTGCACTTTAGGTTGCTCTTGAGCCTCCGTACCACTGGACAATGAGGACAGATGAAAGAACGGGTGCCACAAATCTTTACAGGTTTAAGTGGTCCTGGCAGGGTAAATCTAAGTTTTCACTGGGGCATGGACTCTGTCTTCCTACAGTGAGACACTCGGCAGCAAGCACAGGGGCATCATGCAGAGAGAGCTCAGGACATTAATTAGTTTTTTGTTGAATTTTTGTTTTATAGGGACAAATATGATTCAGTTCTTCAGTTGCTGTCCTCCAGAACACATTGTCTTAAGGCTGTATCATATGGAAAAGGAGGAAGGATAAAATATAGAGTGGGGCAGTACTCGGGCAGATCAAGTGCTGATAGGACAGTTGCCGTAGAAATACTTCAACCTTGTATATCCAATAGCAAAATGTTACAAGTCTGCTTTTATATTCTTTGTGTTGGATGCTGGCAGAAGTCTCTGCCCTATCATACTACTACATTCTATTTGGATTTTGAGGATCTACTAGGAGGTGTCACTTGCACCACACAGGTGACATGGGTGCCCCATGGGTATCTACAATAGCCTCATTGACATGAACAGCATTGACAAGGTGCTTGGAACTGCTCACAAGTGAAGTAGGTTTTCAACATCCTCATGAGACTGAGAAATATATCACTCTTTAAAACTGCTCATAGAGCACAAGCAGGCTTTGCTATTAGCTCTGTCGATAAACATATCTCGGGATTTGTGACTTGAAGACAGTGATGCTCCATGCCGAGAAAAGGGAGTGGAAAAGAAAATGTTGCCATCTGTTTGTGTAGAAGTTTAAATTCATGCACCAGATCTCCTGCACTGTGAAAGATGAGTCTTCTCTTTTTCTTACAGTCTTGAGAGTTGAGGCAGTGTTCATATAGCGAGATCTGAAAATAGACTGAAAGGGTGTTCGCCACCAAGCCTCAGCCTCTGATTCAGATGCCCACATTGAAAGCCTCCAGAAATCACAGCCCCTCTCTCCAAAAATACCAATCAAACCATCATCCTGTTTGCTGAAGCTGCACTGACACTCAAGGGAAGCTGGGTTGCTCATGTGAACCCTCAAGGGACACACCAAATCTCCACAGTGCTACTCTTTCCACTGGGTCATTATGGGTCACCCAGCTTTGGCAGGTTTGGGTTCTAACATTGTATTGGTATGATACAATTTCAAATATAAAGGTTTTAAAATGACATTGCTGAAATTCACCTGAATGATGACAACATTGCTGCCTGACAGAGGTAAATTAAAAAAAAAAACAACTCAGGTATCAATACTTGTTTTTATTTATAATAGGTTGTGCTAACCCAGATATAGAATTGCTTAGACAACTGTGACTTAATCATGTGCAACTGCCAGCTTGCATTTTTGCAGGCACATCTACCCTGACAAAGGTTTTTAATATTTAAAATAATGCAGATTATCTATTCAGCCCTCAGAAAACTCATTGTGATAAATTCAGTATCTCAGTTTCAGGCACTTCAACTTCTGACACCTTTCTTCAGGCTACAGAGAGCTTTATTAATTGTACTAAAAATCCTGTGCAAATATTTTAAAAATATTATTTAGTACTCAGTTAAATTTTTTTATATGAGTATGTTACCATCTATCAATGTTGTCACGAATCTCTAGATCTCAGAACAGTTATTTTACTCTGCTTTTAAAACACAATTTTATTCTAAGAGCCTCTGTTTATGCACATTTATCAGTCATGTCTACTCAGAAATGCTTATATCATATCTGAGGTCAGGAATTCAGCTGCATTTAAATTATATGCCAGATGGATGGGCTATACATACATTTCAGTTCTTTGACAACTTAATGAACATATCTCTTGGCAAGATGAGGTTATCTGAACATCCCAAATCATCTGTCACATTTGTCTCCAAACTTTTGGGCTGTAGTCTACAGTCACAAATGAAAACTGACCGCTGCACTGTCTCATTGACCTTTAACTGAAAAAACAATTATTTGCTTCCTAGCGCAGCATCTTACCATGGCCTAAGTAAAGGGGGTAAATCCTGATTTATAATGAGTTTCAGAAATTCAGGTTTTTTTTTTTTTATTCAGAGTTTCAGAAATCTATAAACTTTACATAACTAAATCTCTCACCTTTCAAGTACATTATTTTGTTAGCCATTTAATTTAACTGGCAAACTATGCAGAAAAAAAGTTTTCAGCACACATTTTCAAGCTGACCACTAATCTGGTTACCTCATTTTTGAAAGACTACCTGCAAGTACTGCTGGCTCTAATCTTAAAGAGTGGTCAGGAAACAGAACTTTAAAGAATATTTTCAGTTCCTCAGGAAGGAAAAATCTGAGACATGTAAGTTGAAATTTCCTGCAGAAGACCAAAAGTTGGCAAAACAAGTCAAATAGAACATTTCTGATCAATTTTACCACCTATACACCAACAATATTAATAGAATTTATACTTAATTTAAGGGTGCTGCATTCCCTTGGGAATTGATTCACTAGTGTCTTAAACTGGAAGCCCCAAATGTCCTTGAGTTGCTTAAAATTAATGGATAGCTGAAAAGTTGGCTTATACAAATCACCCAAGGTCACCTATGCACTGATTTTAGCGGCAAAGCTGCAATGAGAACCTGGAAGTTACTGGCTTTCATCCTAATGGTCACTTCACCAAACCAAGACACCACCATTATGGGAGACAATGATAATAAAACACGGCAGTGCTCTCAAATTGCACTAAAACTGCACTTTCACTGCTCTGAAAAGCTATCATTCAGTCTGAAAGTTACCAAAATTGCTGGGCCAACATGCTCTAAATATATAGTGTCAGAGAGAATGTAGTTTTTCTTAGTAGAGTAATATTGCAAAAAGAGCAAGAGAAAGAATATGGAAAGTGAGCAGAAAATCCTGTTCAAATGTTAAAAAGGAAAGAATAGTAAGTAATGGAAACTATTCAGTCATTCTTCAAGCTCCTACTGAACTCAGATGTAGTACTAGCTGCAAGACTTTGAGAACACTGAGATGACAGTTCATAGAATCATAGAATAGTTGGGAATTGGAAGGGATCCTTTAACAGACATCTAGTCCAACCCTTCAGCCATGAGGAGACAGTTGTCCAGACCTCACAAGGGTTGGAATCCCTTCATAACCCTTCCCTTCCTTTTGACATGGGTTAGCACAACACCATTGATTAGCAGAACCTCTAATAGACAATCTGTTCCTGTCTGGGGGACCCTCATTGCTGGCTCTTGTCATCCTCCTGGCAAGACAGCTGCTCAATTCTTCTTTGTGCCTCCCCATCCCTGACTGATATAATTCTCATTTCTTGTTGTTGTCATCCTCTCCATTTTTCCCAGAGTCCTCTATCCTCTGGAATGTCAATCCACATCTTCCCATGTTACTCCAAGGACATTCATCCAAATTTGTTATTTCTGCCAACTTCCTGTCAGCTATTCTCACATCCCATCACCCTTTCCAATAACTGCATCTGACTCTCAACACCTTTATGGTTCATCACCTCCTTCTGTTCTCTCTCTGCTCACCTAACCATTCTGACATCACGCAGTCTCTTCCTTAATTTGTAAAGAAAAAGAAAGGGGACGGTGGTCTGTATCCCCCTTGTTTTGGTATCCATCCTGCCATTTTAGTCCACCTCTCCCTTTTAAGCTCACAGACTGCAATCACTTGGCTTGCACCAACTGTTTTCATTGAACCTTACTTTCAACATGACCTCTAATTACCTCTTTCTAACAAATGCTGTGAATCAGTAGTCATTTGCAGTTCCTTCCTCAGCTTCAATGTGACTTCATTCTGCTCTTCTTGGCCTATCATCTTTTTCTCTTTATCAAGAGACTCCAATCTGCTCATGTTGACAGACTACCACTGACAATTATCACTGACAATTACATTTTCAGGGAACAGCCTTTGTACTTTCTCCCAAGCTGCTCTTCTTGAATCCACCCCCTTGCTATTTCTCAACTCTTTTGAAACTTTACTTTTCAATCATCTCTCTTGCTCTCAAAAAAAAAAAAAAAAGTGGGAATATGCTGGGATTTCCTTGCTCATAATATTTACCAACACGGCCTCAAAACAAACTTAACAGCACTGCTTCATAATTTCCTCAAATCCCACTTGTCTATATCCTTCTTGTGTTATCTTTTAATTATTTACTCTTAGACAGAGGTTGCTTTTTCATAGAACCTAACATAAAGGGGTAATTTTCTATAAAGAGGCTATCAAGCACCGTGGTTATATAAATACAAATTACAACAGGACTTTAGATTTCAGTGCTGTAAGAGCATGAAGACCTTGATATAAAGAAAACAGAACTACAAAGCTTAAGAATGTGAAATGGGCCTTAAATACTTATTTCTCAGACATGTGGGCCATATATGAGTGTAATATATACATCAATTGTATGGCATACATCCATTGTCCTTAGAAACAGAGGTTTATACATAGAATCCTGTCTTCACTGTTAGCTATAGACATTTTATTACTAATTTCAGTACGGTCAAGGATTTTCCATCTCAATCTTATCATACACATTTTTTCAATATTTGCAAAGAAGAAGACAGGTAGAATATATATAACAATAACATTATGTAGTTATAGTCAGTGACTAGAAATGGTCTCTACATCTTCGTTTCTAATTCTGTATTAGGTCTGAATGCTGTTTGACAATACCCAGGTTCCAAAGCCAATATTAAAGGATCACATGCATGACTTAAGAAAACACTGTTGTTTTTGTGGTAGTTAGTTTTACACGGTCGCTTCTGAAATTTAAGTGAATAAATTATTCATCAGCCAGCACTTGTCCTTAGATGGCATGACTTAGATGTCAAAACCACCCAAAACATCCACATTTGCCAAACCTGTCTTGCATGAAATGGAACGAAGATATTTGCATAAGGAAAATGCCAAAGCTGAAAATTAACCCTTTCAGGACTTTAGTATAATCAAATGTTGTAATAATTATTATCATATCAAATATTTATTTACCTGATAAAAAAGGATCATAATATTCCCACTGAAAGTGTGTTTACCAGTTAGATTGGTGGTCTTCCTGGTTGGAAGGGAGCAATTGGCTTTTTAGTGATACTGCCTTTCAGTTAGTAAACCAAGAAGAAAATTCAACACGAAGTTTTAATACAAAACATACGAATTTCATTTGCTTTCTCTGATGCAAAAGGATACAGCAAATCTCAGCTTTTGTGACAATGTGTGTCTTGGAGGAAGGTAATTTCTATAGAAGTGCCTCCACAAATAATGGTGTCTGTCCTTCTGGCTCTGTACAGGGGAAAGGGAGACTGAATGCTGACAGAAGGACACTGTGAGACCCTTGTGTGCGTGTTTGCTGACTGTGCTAAAGAACAGGAGTGTCTGACAGATGTGGTAAAACTGTGAGGGGTTTCCACACCTATCTGCACTCTAACAAAAAGTCCTCACTCCAAGACTGGGCTGAAAAGGTCTTGCTCAACATACACATTCCCTTTACAAGCATTTCTTTCCAAGTTTTACAAACAGAAACTACTCACAGAAAACACTGGAAGAAAAGTTTCAAAAATTTGACTCTGACCACATGATCCATCTGGAGCAGATCTCTAGGCTGATGAGCTTAGTGCATGTTACTACCATGCAAGGTGCTTGGCAGAGGAACCAGGCTATAATGTGTACTGCTTCCAGTCTACCCCTATCTAAAATAGGGGGACAAAAGGACTCAGCTGCTGCATTACACCCCACCTTACTGCAGATGCCCTTACTACTACTTAGGAAGTTAGAAGGAGGTTTACAAATTAGTCCAAAAGCATTATTTACAACTATTAACATGGGAAGTTATTACTAAATGTCCCTCACCTTCCTTGCATCTGATTTTAAACTCGATTATCATACTCAAGTGTGATACCTCGTGCCCTTCCAGGGCTTGAGCTGTCACTACTTGGTATCAGCTATATTACATTATTTTGTAGAGTCTGAGAAATATATCTATGTGTGTACAGACTCCCTCTCAAAACCCATTGAAAGATTGCTTTTGCACATACACTATGACAGAGATTACATTTACAGTCCTGCTGTGTCATGCTCTCACTGAGAACTAGTCAAGTAAAAAACATAAACATTGATATAAACTACCAAGACCTTGTAGTCTTTATTGAGATGAGTTTCCACAAAAGAGAGGGAAAATTTTCCTAGAGGGGGGATTGTAGGAATCAAGCCAAACTTACAACGATTAGGTTTCAAATGTTAAGATACTTTCTCTTTTTGTTTTTTTGCTTTATGCCCATCTTGCTACAGCTATGACTGAATATGTTAATCAAAATCCTATAGAACTGTACTCATTTGTGTGTGTTTACTTTTCATTTACATAATTATCTTACAAAAGGAGCATTTCTCCTTTGTGCTAGATGTCTTATGATGTAATTTAAAGCCACAGTTACCAAAATATCCTATTCCAGCAGTCCCACCACTATCGATTCTATAGCCCAGTCATTACCATAAATTATTGTACAGGACCTAAATATACATTTCCAGTCTCATCATGTCCAAACAGTCCTTCAGTCAAAGAAATCAAATGTTTCCTGTGTCCTAAGAATCTGCATTCAGTGTTTTGGAACAAACAGGAGAAACATCCAAGACTTAAAAGGCCTTCACAGAAAAAACCAGGAAACAGGATTGTAGAGTGCCTTAATTTCAAAAATAGGATTTGCGTGTTTGAAACACAGAAAATGCTTATGGAAATGAGCAAGAACAAACAGTGATACATACCTGCATAATCAGTGCGAAGCTACAGATACATTTTACTATTAGATATGTATTTTAAAGAATACATAGACTTGATTAGGCATGACATCAAATGTTCAACTGGAAATGGGTGGGATGGAATAGAGCAATTAAGATGGCATGCATTTTCAAAACAAACAAACAAACAAAACCCAAACAAAGTCAAGAATGAAATAGGTCTTAGTCACCTCTGAGGGGGCCAAAAGGGCATGAAATCCCAAGCAGCTTACAATAAGCGTTTATCTCTTGGCCCCTGTTTATTCTGTGACTTCTGTTTCGAGGAGACAAGCAACCATCACTTGTCTGTAGCCTATGAATATTGTCTAAGAATTTCTGACCTCCGCTAATGCTGAATTTCTCCCATCAGTACTCAGAGTATGTGCAACCAAAGTGCTGCTTAAACTCAACATGGAGTGGGCTGCAGGCCTGTGGTGGGCCAGTGCCATGGAGGATGGTTTCACCATGGGACAACAGCAGGATTTCAAATGGCTCCTAAACAGGGGTGAATACTTTTTTACATCCTTCCACCTTCTGCCTGGAGAAGTCACTGAGTATCTGTGCCACCCTTTTATACTATCTCAAGGACCTGATCCACCAAGATTATTATTATAAAACTTCCTATTTTTAGCAATTTCTTCAGTTTGCATCAGGATGTGAGCATGCCTGAACTTGATGGTTATAGAATGAAAATAAATACACATCTTTAACCAGACTGCTCTTTAACAAAGGTGAAGTAGAATTCCTGTGAAGTAGCACAGAATAGTTTTGAATAGTCTCTGGAGACAGTAATATGCCTAACATTTGGAGAAGTTTTGTACCTAATGCAGAGTTTGAACTTGATATCAGACAAATTCTGGTTTTATATCTCTTGTGCTTATTACATACAAAGCATAGTACAAAATCTGTGATACAAAGAAGTCTCATTGGGCTGCAAAAGCCCACTCACTGTCTAAAGACATTGTTCTTTAAGTACATAAATGAGTAAGTACAAAAAATGTAAATAATTATTTTGTTATCTAAATTTTATAAAACATGTAGATGACTGTAATTACTTCATTTCAAATGTCTGAAGATAGTTTTTACTTACTTCCTTTCTAGACTACTAAAACCATCTAACTTATTTACTGTGACACTCCTTTGATCATCATATAGTTATATAATTACACAGTTCAGCTGAACAAAAACACCACCAAAACTGTTTATTATTTATAATGAGCAATTTTTAAAGTTTACCCTTCTTTTTCCACACTGGCTAGTTAAAGACTTTGTCCATTTCAACAGATAGCTTCATCATACTTTTTTCTAAATGAAAAATATGAACTATTTTCAGTGCACTCACACAAAGTCTGAGTGTATAATACCAAACTCTTTGATTTGTTGCATATGCATTGCAAAATGTCATCTTGTCCTGTTTTTAATGGCCATGGCCAGAGTATACTTATGATCACTGCTGATTTAAATCAGTGATTTCTTTGCACTTAAAATCACTTCAGTATACAAAAGCAGAGAAGTTCTATTGAATTTTTATTTTGAAGAACGGTATCTCAGACTGAGCCTTCTCTTTTCTCTGAAAAGTCAATCAGATTAGCAGTGTGCACTCATAGAGCTCTCAATGAATATAAACTAGAAGGAAGTTGCCTATGTGCTATGCAGAATTGTACAGGCAACTCTCAGTTGTATGTGGGTGTGTAACCCAGGTTGCAGATTAGCAGTGCTATGCTAAAACAAAGCAGAAAAAAAAGGAAAAACACCCACCATTCTTCTTTGAATTTCTGATCTCACTTTTTACTTGAGTTTCACTCCATTCCTTGATAAATGTAATACACATAGAAGTTCTTATCTAATGTGGACATGCTTTGTATTACCTGTGTGTTAGCTTTATGTGGGTTAGTCTACTCCATTGCTAGTTTCAATAATTAAGAACTGACTGTAACTGTGCAACTATGGAAGAGCCCAGCAGTCTACAGGTTTATTTAACATTTGCTAAAAACCAATTACTTGCCAAAATACCTCCCTAACTCACCTCAAAAATCACCAGAGTTCCCTTTAATATTATTTTTTAAACCCACAAGTGATAAAACCCTGCTGCATTACTGGATTCCTATTAATATAAATAAAATGTCGATATGCTTGAAAGTCAAAGCAAAAGCAAAACAAGTGAACAAACACAATGAACTTAAAAGCAGACAGACAGAGTGGACTCCTCTGCCCCCAAGGCCTAGAGACTGACAAAAAGCCATTTTATAATAAGACTTTGTAGCTGTACCAAGAACCTTGACTTAATTGGCTAACAGTACATTTTACTTATTTAGAGCGTAATTAACACCGATTATGCTTTTAAAATACAATATGCTCTTGGGCAATGCAACAAAAACAGTGGTTTCCCTGTGAAAATTTTCTGAGAGGGAAAGTTGTTTCCTGCTGCCCCCTCCCCATTCTTATTTTTGTTTGCATAACATAAACAGTATCTACTTCATGAGCAAAGCCAAAAGACAGAGACACCCAGTGTGCTAGCCAAGTGCCCTAAGATCCACGAACTAGAAAGGCAGCTGGAAGGAACTGGCAGTCCCTCTCCATCCTCAGGAAGGGAATCCAGACACTGACAAGCCCTGGGAAGCTGCTGCAGGAGCTTTTCTGCTGAGGAGGAGGAATGGCTGAGACACTTCTCAAGGAGCAGGAGAAATACAATACTCAGTGTATGAAACACTTGATCTTGTAGAAGGGCTGATGAAGAGGCTGCCAAAGGGCCCGTGGGGCAACAGAGGGCAGGAAAGGAGCTGGGGTAGACAGCCTTTTCTTCAGGGAATCTGTTCTCTCTTTTTTTTCTCTCATCAGAAAATTAAAACTACTGACTTAACATTACCCATGAATATTAAAGATCAATGCAGATATAAAATAGTGTGATAGTCTTTGCTATTCTGAAAAGAAAGGACTAATCTACCAGCCCTGTATTCTAGCTTTGGCAATAGCTTAACTCCTGTACTATAATGAAAGCAAAAGGCTCTTCATAGTGTGACACAACAGTGTACTGAATTGGAATGAACCTTCTTGCTCCTTTGAATTTATACCTTAATACATTAGTTTTCATAGGCTGACTAGGATCAAAATGACACTGATGGCAAAAAGTGCAAGCACTGCTTTAATTCATGTAGGAATCTCTCTAAACTACTTGCCATCCTGTATCAGTGTGTTCCACTGAATAATAACATTGCATAACATGTTACTTTATATGTTGGCTTTTAATTTCACTGAACAACCTTGTCCTTTTAGCACTGGACAAAAATAAAACTAAGTACTTCTGTCACAAGATTTCTTACTGGCACAATTCTGAAAATCCACTTAATAAAAAGTACCTGCCCTTTTTCAGGTAACAATACAGTATTGTCAGAGCCAAAGAAATTATATTCATATCAAAAGAAAAACATTTATCAAAATATTTGATTTCAGATTTGTTTACTGTTTATTATTTTAATTTACATCAGTTTCTCCTTGCAAAACTTCCAGGGAAATAATTAATTTTTTTTTTCTTTTCCCACTGCATAGTAAATACAGCCTTCTTAGTATTTCAGAAGTATAGTACTATAGAAGTGCTAGGGCCTGCTTGTGCTCCAAATGAAGTTAATGGGAAAACACCAGCTGACTTTACTAAGAGTTAGGTCAGGCCCCAGATTTGCAGCTTTTTAAATTTCATAGTTGAAAATTTTCTGGCTGATCCTCAGAACTGACTACTTCTACAACTATATACTATTTACAACTTTATTTATATGTACTTCTTTATTACAATATGTAATATCAATGTTCCTTGTAAAGGTTACTATTTTAAAGAAATTAGACTGAAGTTATTGCCAATCAACTTTTTAATAAACTTAAGTGGGATGACTTTCAGAATTTTTCTCAACATACGATTCAGTTTTTATTCACTCCTGCTGTCTTTGACAATTGCTTAACTACCTTAATTTCAAAGCCTTTTTCAGTGTAATAAAAATGTCCTTTTGGTAGAAGTTTATTGGTCCCATTTCAAATTACGTTCTGAAACATTCCTATACTGATGAGGACTCATTATTTTACCAATTTTTCTGTTTCAACACAGTATATAAAGCCATGCCTCTCAACCAATCAACCTCAGCATAAAAGTGAAAGTGAGGTCAAACAGATTGCTCACCAAATCTTTGATCAAGTTGTCTGATCACATATAGACACAACTGTCTTAATTGTTGCATATGTTGTATAATGTTATCATACAAATTTAAGCATTTCCATTATTGACTGCTGCTCGTGTATGCATACGTTAACTTGCTGGTCATAAAACTACAACAAAGGACAAGATATACCAATACTGAATTAAGACCTCTAGTCTTGTCTCTCCCAAAACGAAGAAAAATCTGTGTTCTTTATGACTGATCAACTTATGATTTTGTGCTTCAGTTATACACACTTTCAAAAATTAAACCGTGAAGTTAATGTCAAATACTGTGTTGTAACTTTAAATATAACTGACATATTAGAACAGATAGATGGGTAATTATGATAAACTACACAATAGTGCTACTGCAGATAATATCATTTATCAATCCTGTGGTCCCCATCATTCATGCATTTACAGTTTGGGAATACAGTGACTGCAAAGGATAATAATTCATAATGGCTACATTCTCAGTACTTCATGCTAGCTCACTAGACAAAATAAAAAAGGTTAATTGTATAACTGGAAAAATGTAAAATTTTATTCCAAGAAAATTAACAAGCTACACAGGTAAATTTTGGCAAATGCAACTTTATATTGAAATCCACACATCTGTATCTTAAAGAAGGAAAGACTCACAGACTCTAATGTATTTCTAAAATACTAAGAAATCATATTATATGCTTTCACAAGTTAAAACTTAAATAATTTAAAACAACCAATACACCAAAATGTGCAGAAAATATAAACAAGACTGTGCCTTCAGTAGAATAAATGCTTCACAAATTGTGCAAGATATCATACTAAGGCTGCGGTCTCCCCATGACAGCTGTCTTAAAATATAAACATACATCAACTGCCTGTGTTTCTCAGAACAAACTAGAAAGGGCGGCACACCTAGAAAAAAATCATATAATCCCAGTGATGTGCATATTGATTTTGGGAACCATTGGAGTAAAAAGGAAAAAAGAGGACTAAGTGATCTTTCATGCACTCCCAAACTGAGAGCTGACCAGAGTTATTGATTCAATTTTCCTTGCTTATTTGCTTCAATGCTAAACAAAATGGAAGATACTAGATAACCCTTTAAGGCAACATGTGTTTATTCTGTATAATTATAACTGTTCAATTATGACTGGATATTATCATTAACGTTGCCTAACAGACTGATATCTAGCTTTTTAAAAAATATAAATAAGAGTCTATTAAACTTTATACCAAATCAGCAAAAAACACAGAATACAGTTAAATGTTAGTAATTTCACTGTTAAGGAAAATGGTAATTAGAAAGAGTAATATATTTGGAGAAAAAAAAAATTTAAGTCAAAATCTGAACAAAAATACTGCTTTGGAATGCTCCCCAAAACTTACTCACAAGGCAAACAGATTTGTAACTGTGATAATCCAATAATGCATGGCACATCTTTAATCAGTTACAGTACTTGAGTCCCCAGTTTTCAGTCTTTGCAAAATAATAATTGTATGAAATGTTTTAAAGGTCTTCAGATGTCTAAAATTAGTTTTATCAACACATTAACCTCATATCAACTTAATTTATTAAGATGTCCAATGCTAATCTTTTTGATGTTCTTATTTTATGTAGTGATATACACAGCATTTAGCACTGATACTTAGCACCTGCTACTTTCATAATCTAGATTTCAACCACATAAAGGAATTCAGGGCAGTAGTTCAGTCCTTTGTTCTTAATTACAAACCTTCAGCAGTGGTCAGCAGGAACATGTTTAGGTTTAAAACAGGATTAGAGGTGAGCTATTGCAGAGACTGCAGAATGTTGCCCAAATCCTTACAGCTGCTGACGTCCCATTCTTGATTTTCTCCTCGAGACATGGCTACAGGCCACAATTGCTTAGCAGAGAATGGTAGTGTTTCACAAGGCTAAAGATTTACAGATGCTCCCTCATATAACACAGTAAGGTTCCCTTGGTAACCTGGATTTTCTGCAGTAAAGAAGGGTTGTGCTGAAACAGCGCCTCAGCTCCCTGTTGGAGAAAATGCAGACAAAAGGATTGATTCCAGCTTGGGCGAAACTCATCCAGACAGCGGCCGTTAGAAATCCCCCAGGTACTACAGGCCCTCTTGCAAAAACTCTCCAGTAACAGGCTACCAAATAGGGACCCCACAAGGTCAGAAAGAGGAATGTCATGATGTAGAACATTCTGCTGATTCTCTTCTCCATTTTGAACTCATCTAAAACCAGTAGCCTCCTCCTGCCTGTGGTGTTGGCGTTTTGCCTGATTCCCAACAAGGTTGGAGGTGTGGGACCCCTTCCGAATCCAGCCAGCCAATTAGCAGCTGCTTGACCACTCGCTCCAGGACCATGAAAAGTCCAGTTCTGGCTCACTGCTGCAACAAACTGGACTGGCTTCATTTTCCTGCGATCGTGAACAAAAAATATCAGCTTGAGGTAGACAAGCTGTGTGGCTAGGAGGATAAGGGCAAGAAGAAGCATAAATCCCAATGAATCATTAGCCCTGAAGGAACGATGCTGGAAAGTGCATTGGTCTTCCTCCCTAATGAATGAGTAGGTGCCCACATCTAAAACTGGGGGGAAAGCCATGGCTACAGAGAGAGTCCACACCATACAGATAACAGCCAAACAAGTCCAGAAGGTCAGTCTTTTCGTATAAAAACGGTGGTGGGCAATAGCTAAGTATCTCGTGACGCTTATGCAGAATAACATGAAAGCAGTGTGAAAGCAGGACAAGACCCCCAAAAAGGCAATCACTTTGCAAGTAAGAGTCCCATACGTCCACGTAGAGCCATTTTTTACCGAGGTGAAAACAAAAGGGAAACAAATTGCAGATCTGAGGATATCTGAGCAGCAAAGATCCAACAGGAAGTAGTAAGGAGCTCTATGCAAGGTCTTATCTTTGACTAGCAAAATGGAGATCAGAAGGTTACCCACCACACTGACTCCTATTATGAAACCCAGTGAAGTCAGTTTCAGAAAAGCTGTTAAAGGAGAGAGATTTTGTAAAATGTTGTCAGCTGCATGGCTGTAGTTCGCCATAGATGGATGGATGATATGTATATTGCCTCAGTCAAGTCTCATGATCTATATTTAAGAACAAGGAAAAAATAGATCCATACATCTTACTGAAAATGTAATCCACAAACAGAACTGATCTTGTGTCTAGTCATACAGTACATCCTCTTCTTTCTGATTTGTCATGCCATCAAAATATCTGAAAAAAAATCGAGCTATCAGTTCTTAAGTTAACACAAAATGATGTCAGAAAGTGCTAGCAAAGATGTTAATTTATGGAGAACCAAATGAAGTTGTAAATTTGAGTACTATTGTTTGTTTTTAAAAAACATGAGGCTTTTTTTTTTTTTTACTGACTATTTAGTAAATTGACTATTGGCAGATTTGGCTTGTTACAGTTTCACTACTGACCGATACCCCTTATATTTGGTAGCACATATAATTTCACAGTTAAAGCCTCAGAGATTTTACAAATCAAAAGATTCCCAGTTTGCAAGCCCAAGAGTTAATCACTGACATCTTTTTAAAGAATCCCCAAAGACTGCTGATATTTTGACATTACCTACATTTATTTTATGGCTACAGTATTTATCAATGTTTTAAGAGGCAACTGCTGTGTTGATATGGATCACACCCAAAAAAATCCTGCAGAATTTATGTTTTTTAACCCAAGTCACCAAAGCACATTAATCTCACAGTGTTAGTTTATGCATTTTGTAAGCGAAACAGTATTCACTATCCCCCTCCCTTCCTGCTATAAACAATAATTTTATCATTTAGGCTTTTAAATAAACAAGTATCTAGACAGTCGATAGCAGTATGCTTTAGGGTGTCGTCCCCCCCGGCCTCCCCCTCCTTCCCCCGTGTTTTAATGCAAATCGTTAAAGCCTCGACATAATTCATAATAAGCAACGGTCAGTGTAAATACCGAGCAAAAATAGGCAGCACAGCCAAGATATAATGCCCACCCTTTCGGGAGGGCTAGTTTTGGTTATGCTTAAATAAATATATAAATTGCTGCTTGGTTTTTTTGTTGGGGATTTTTTTTGGGTTTTTTTTGGTTTTTTTTTAAAGCTAATTAGAGCTCCGTGATTCCCANCACACCCCGCCGCTGCTGGCACACTCACTCCGCCGCTGACACACGCACTCACGGCCACAGCCGCTCCCCCACGCCCGGCCATGCAGGGCTGGACTGCGCCGCGCTGCAAGGCAGCCCGGGTGCCGCTGCCTGGCATCAGCCGCATCTGCCGGAGCCGTGCGAGAGCCCCCCGCGGCGGGGAGCTGGGGAGAGCGGAAAAGGCATTGTCTGGGAGGGCTTCCATCATGCCACTTCTTTGGAAACAACCCCGCACCCCTGAGCGGGAGAGCCCTCTCAGCACGCACCTGCAGCCGCGGCAGCCCTCGGCGCCCCCAGCCCCTCTCCTCCTACCTGTTGGTGCCGGAGATCCCCACATGCCAGAGCTGCTCCTTCCCGCCGACCCGGGGCTGCTTTACCCTGGCGGTCTTCTCTATTCTCCTCTACCG
>VXAX01003955.1:32084-53181 GCA_013399835.1 Leptocoma aspasia
CCGCGGCGCGCGGGGGGGCGGCGGCGGCCGCCGCGGAGGAGCGCCGCCCGAGCCGGCGGCCGGCGGGGATCGATCCCGAGCCGTCCCGATGATGTCATGCGGGCCGGTGGGCCGGGGCGGCGGCGCCGGGAGGCGGCGGGCTGTAGCCCGGGCCGCCGCAGGGGCCTCCCGCCGGCCCCCGCACCCGCTGGCACTGACCCTCGCTGGTGCCACCGCGGCAAAACCAGGAGGAAGCGGGAAGGGTTAGGATCCCTCCGCCCTCCCGCCTCTTCGGTTTGTATGGAAGTTTATCCGGGAGAAGCGGGAACGTGAAAGCCATGCCCCAAGAGTAATTCGCTTTGGCTGCAAGGCAGTTGAGGAACGGCTTGTTTTGGGTCGAGAGATTTGGATCCTGAGGAATTTCTTCGCTGGGAGCTTCCATTCAAGCCAGAATAAATCCTTCTGTGGGACAGATTTATAGGGTTGATTCATAATGTGTGTCACATCTGTGAGACCGTTAGTAGACTACAGGCATTTTTTAAGGCTGTTGTCAGGTTTGGGTTCTTTTTTCTGACACTCGCTAAAAGGCATTGGAATTGTTTGCCAAACCACAAAATTAGCTTCAGTAGCAGCCTGACCAAGCCTAGAGGTCTGCAGCCACTGGAAAATACACGTATTTAAAACCAACATCACACTATTTCAACCACGTGACTTGTTTCAGAGAAAATTTATTCTTAGGCAGAAAACTGACACAAAGCTCAGGTACCACACAATTTTTTATTTTTTCTGCAAACGTAATTATGAGGACATGATGGTGCTCATCTTTGAGACAGCAGGGGTTAGCTTCACTTTTAAAAATTGTTAAAGTTACTACTTCAAGTTGCACTTCTCATGTCACAATCACCTAAGCTATGCAGACCCCCCCCTCCAGTTATCCTTTCTTTGTTGTTAAAGATATGTACCCACAGTGACACGAACAATGACCTTTGAAGTAATTCTTAAAATGTGAAGGGCAAGGAAGTAGCTTTGATGGTCTGTCTAATATAGCAAAGGATTCACCAAATGCCATGCATGGAAATGAAACATTTGCAATGCAAGATTAGGAAGACTTATAATATGTGGTACTGAATGACTACAGTATGGTCATGGTCAGGGCCTATTCTTACACTCTGATATGTGTAAGAATGACGATTTTTCGTTAGGAGTAAACAATGCAACACAATCATCATTGTCATAAAATAGATCCAATGCCACAGGTTCTAACTTTTTTTCTGTCTGGGCTTTCTTTTAGAGATGTTACAAAACTATGTTGCTATGTAACATTTTAAAACTTGCTCTCCTTTTAGACCTCTAACAAACTGCTTAGAAGTAATCTGTGAACTTCAGAATTCATTCAGTGTTCAACCACCAGTTCAGCATAAATCCATTTGTCATCATAGGCATAACCTGAGAACAAGTGTTCTAATNGAGGACACCGCACCTTTCCCCCTGGCAGCCCGTGGAGCAGCTTCCCGACGCGCAGCCCGAAGCCGGCGCAGAGCTGTCAGCGCGCTCGCTGCATGGCGGCGGGGATGGATCTGGTGTCAGCCTGTTCCGTCCGCGGCAGGGCCGGCGTTCCCCCTCGGCGCGCAGGGCGGCAGCGGCGGCCGCCGCGGAGGAGCGCCGCCCGAGCCGGCGGCCGGCGGGGATCGATCCCGAGCCGTCCCGCTGATGTCATGCGGGCCGGGGGGCCGGGGCGGCGGCGCCGGGAGGCGGCGGGCTGTAGCCCGGGCCGCCGCAGGGGCCTCCCGCCGGCCCCCGCACCCGCTGGCACTGACCCTCGCTGGTGCCACCGCGGCAAAACCAGGAGGAAGCGGGAAGGGTTAGGATCCCTCCGCCCTCCCGCCTCTTCGGTTTGTATGGAAGTTTATCCGGGAGAAGCGGGAACGTGAAAGCCATGCCCCAAGAGTAATTCGCTTTGGCTGCAAGGCAGTTGAGGAACGGCTTGTTTTGGGTCGAGAGATTTGGATCCTGAGGAATTTCTTCGCTGGGAGCTTCCATTCAAGCCAGAATAAATCCTTCTGTGGGACAGATTTATAGGGTTGATTCATAATGTGTGTCACATCTGTGAGACCGTTAGTAGACTACAGGCATTTTTTAAGGCTGTTGTCAGGTTTGGGTTCTTTTTTCTGACACTCGCTAAAAGGCATTGGAATTGTTTGCCAAACCACAAAATTAGCTTCAGTAGCAGCCTGACCAAGCCTAGAGGTCTGCAGCCACTGGAAAATACACGTATTTAAAACCAACATCACACTATTTCAACCACGTGACTTGTTTCAGAGAAAATTTATTCTTAGGCAGAAAACTGACACAAAGCTCAGGTACCACACAATTTTTTATTTTTTCTGCAAACGTAATTATGAGGACATGATGGTGCTCATCTTTGAGACAGCAGGGGTTAGCTTCACTTTTAAAAATTGTTAAAGTTACTACTTCAAGTTGCACTTCTCATGTCACAATCACCTAAGCTATGCAGACCCCCCCCCTCCAGTTATCCTTTCTTTGTTGTTAAAGATATGTACCCACAGTGACACGAACAATGACCTTTGAAGTAATTCTTAAAATGTGAAGGGCAAGGAAGTAGCTTTGATGGTCTGTCTAATATAGCAAAGGATTCACCAAATGCCATGCATGGAAATGAAACATTTGCAATGCAAGATTAGGAAGACTTATAATATGTGGTACTGAATGACTACAGTATGGTCATGGTCAGGGCCTATTCTTACACTCTGATATGTGTAAGAATGACGATTTTTCGTTAGGAGTAAACAATGCAACACAATCATCATTGTCATAAAATAGATCCAATGCCACAGGTTCTAACTTTTTTTCTGTCTGGGCTTTCTTTTAGAGATGTTACAAAACTATGTTGCTATGTAACATTTTAAAACTTGCTCTCCTTTTAGACCTCTAACAAACTGCTTAGAAGTAATCTGTGAACTTCAGAATTCATTCAGTGTTCAACCACCAGTTCAGCATAAATCCATTTGTCATCATAGGCATAACCTGAGAACAAGTGTTCTAATTTTGTTCAACAAAATGCAGACATCTAGATTAAAGTGCCACATAACAAAGTTAGTTTCCTATCATAGAAAACAGTAAGAAAGAGGTGCTTTAGGGAGCAGATTATCTCATTCTGAGTCACAAATCTAAAATCCATGATATGGCTTGATTTCCATTCTGTTTGTTGTAAGGGTAGAGTCAGTCAAGAGAAACCTTTGTTGCAAAGTAAGAGAGTGGAGTGACATAATGCTGTGTTAAACTGTTGCACAGGTAACAGGTCACGTCCTCCATGCAGGGGAAAAAAATCCAAGAGTCATGGGGCTGAGAATCTGGAAGGTGAGGGCAGATGTCAGACAAAGATGGCTCCAGGAAGCAAGAACAATTGGAAGGCAGGGAGAAGAGATATGTAAGGACAGGTGATGAGGTCTGTGCTAATTAGTTCTTCAAAACAGCTGGACTAGACATATGAAAGGTTCAGAAAAAAAAAACTGTGAGGCAGCCCATGTTGCACAGTGAGTGGATTAGGGGTAACCAAGAAGAATTTCTTGGGGTTTTGGGACAAGGAAGGATTCTGAATCTTGAATAAATTGCCCACCACACAATATAAGGGGGGTAACATTAAGGGCAACACAAAGAAGGCTTCAAAACACAGAGGACCCATGGTCCCCAACAGGCATATCAGAAGAAGTGATTACTCTTAGGGAAATAAATATCTTTCCTTGACCTTTTTTCTTTTTCTACTTATGTACTGCTGTACCCCATAAAGGAAGGGTAGAAGAGAGTGTAAGTGAAGTACAAGCACAGGCACAAGAGGGTTCATGTACCTTATTAGAGTTAGCAGCAGACTGACTAGAACTTTCACTAGAAAATGAAAGAGACAAGACAATTTCACTGATTTTCTGATTTAAATCAAAGATGAGAACCATCTCCAGGTTTTGACAACTCTGCTATAAAGCTCTTGAGAGTTATGGTACAGAGCTCTTTCATTTTCTCCTGTTTGAGTTATTTAATTATCATGGCCAAGAAAATAACTGTGAAATACTCAGCTTTGTTGGTGGTGACTGAGGATTCTGTATTACAAGTATTTGGGTTTTTTCCCAAATTAGGTACTATTCAAGAATGACCAAGTCACTGTTTAGTGAATTGGATCCACTAAGTCCATTCCCAGATCAAGATAATATTTTTGGAGAATCCAACTTTGATATTCTCAGTCTTTGATATCATCTGCAGGTCTGGGCAATTCACTCCATGAGGTGATGCTTGGGTGCACATGGCCAAGGAGCCAGGAACTCGAGTGCAGAGATGGGGCACAGCTAAATACTATTGCAGAGAAATTTGTTTGTGTGTAAGCAGGATTTGGGGTAGTTGCCATCTATTTCTTTTGAGGATATGTGCCTTGAAATTCCATATCACCGTTGTGAACCAGGTGAGGATGCTGGGTGATTCCCATTGTTTTGAACCTCTTCCTCATGGGTTGAGGGTTTCCTCAAAACCCTCCTGAATGGGAGAGGGTTTTGAGAAGTCTGACACTGAGAAATCTCAGTAATGGAGTCAGGTAGAGATTGTGTTAGAGGAAAGGTAGTGATTACAGTTGAAAAGGTGGGTTGAGATATTGTCCTCACTAAAGTCAGTAACGTCTCTCAATTATTTCAGTGGAATGAGGATTTCAGCATGGGGCCAGAAGTTGTCAATAGCTAAAATCTAAAGTACTCAAGTCCCTTTTGTCTTGAATATTTCAGTAATTAATGTGTTTACTGACTGTCTTGAAATTTGTATATATGCAATGTCAACCCATTCTGCATAAGGTAAGTTTAGGCCCTGTAGGATTTTCCAATATTTCTACAACACAGAAGAGTTAATCTACAAGGTGTGCCCACCCCTGTGCAGAGGCCAGAACAAGATTTATGTAATGCTTGAGAAACTGTGATAGATGCTACTAAAGTGCATCCTTTTCAAAGGGCTCAAGGACTTTTTTCAAAGGAACTTTCTTGCCCGTGCAGTAGATTTGTGCAGCTTTGGAGTAGTATTTAAGTAGGGCTTATATAATACAGAGACCTGTGTAGGACCTCTGCACAATAGAGAATGTCACTTGCAATATATTTGGTTCTTATCCTTAGTAAAGTGTTTTCAGAGTAAAGACATTTGTTGGCAGTGTCTGGCTCCTGGGTTGGCTCTCAACACAAACATAAATTTCACCCCACACTGAAAATCTCTTTAGTGGTCTCTGCCTCAGTGATGCATGTTTTCACCTACAACAAAATTGCATTCATGTGACTATAACAATTCTTATGGATAATAATTATATTTTTAATGTTAACATTTAGCCAGACCCTCTGATGTTTTATAAATATTTCTCAAAAACATTTAATTCAATATTTTAAAAATATTTCATAGTTGCCTTTGAAAATTAATTTTGGTTCTTAAAAGTAGATCTGTGTTGCACTTTTACACAGGAATAAATGAAGGTTTAAATACAAATACACTTATCTGCCAAACATCTGAAAAATACTTTGTCCTGCAGAGGAAAACTGTTCTGTGTGACTGTAATGGGAGTGAGGCACCTATATGCTTCTAAAAACGCCTTTAGATACTTACCTGTATCCTTAGGCTTCCAAATACCTTTTACCAGTTTGTTCACTAGGACTGCATTTGAAAGACTGGATGCATCTAGGTTTTGTAGATAAACTGCCACGTCAGTGTTACAGTGTTAAGTTCAGTTATTGTGCAATTTAGGTAGTGGGGACATGGAATTACTTGACTTCACTTGCATATCAGGTAGTTAAAAATGCAGATGAACTTAACGGTGGCCATGGGTAATTAAAAATATTAAATTACACTGCTAATTACTTGTGCCTGCAAAAAGATAAGGTACATTTTTAAATTGCTGGACTTCAGAAATGGTGGTTTTACATATATGATTAGAGGGCAAAAGAGAAAAGGGAGTGTTAGTGAGTCAAAGAAAGGTTCATATGCTGTCTCTGTTGTTTGTGCACACCATATATGTATTGTACTGTGCTGAAGAATTACTGAAATGCTTGTTTTCACAGCCAAGGATGAGTGATAACAAGTGACTTAGAAAAGATAAAGCCAGTCATATCCGCAGTGATGCAGGTTGATGACTGAGCTCCATAGAAGGAAAAAAAAAGGAACTTCATAGTATCTGAAGAAGTAGTTTCAAGACAATACATTTGTTGAGATAGTATTTTTGAATGGTAGAGAATACTCAAGAGTATTTCTCTAATACTTTCATCTTGGATCTCTCCATACAAATATATAGATAATGCAATATTCAAAATGTAATCTTTATGCAATTTGTTTAGTTCAAGTTTTGGGTTAGATTTTTTTCATAGTGGAGGGTAGGCACTATCTTACATGCCTGTATGACAAGTCTTTTAATGTGAATTATTCTGAACTTGCAGTTTTGTTAGTGGGAAGCATTGAAATTCTTATTCCATCAACAATTTTTAGTTAATGTGGGCAGCACTGTAAAGATGCTTCAGTAATGGTACCTACAGCAGGACCCTGAGCTGATGACCTCAGGAAGAGTTTTTACCTGCATGCCTAGATAGAAGAAAGAACCTCTTGCCAGAATATCAAGAAAATGTGAACCAAGCTGAGCGAGGTTCCTGCTATATTCAGTCTCTCCACTCTCTTTCTATGCCAGAAAACCTGCTGGTGTTTTGGTAATTGAATGTGGAACAGGAGGGAGAATACTTTCTTCTTTCTCTACACAAAAAATAAAATACCATTCCTTACAAATCTTGTAGATGGGATTTGTTTCAGCATATGCATAGACACACGGAATAGTCTTACAGAAATAGTGATTCATTTATTTAATGTATTTTCATCTGCTATTTAATTAATCCAATTAATTGTAGATCTTTTAGTATAATCTACAATGAAATATGTCTTTCAGCCACTGTAAATATATTCCATTCACTATTTGTTTTTCTCTGTATGACATACGGTAATGTGAATACATCACAGTGGTACAATTCCACAACCAAAATATTTGAAAGCAGCTGAACACATTAGGAATTCATGACTAAATCACCATGGGTGAAAAGCCTGATTTTTGTGTGAGGATTATCTAACGAATAATATGAAAACAATCTGGTGAGAAACAGGTAGAAAGTATTTCAGAATTTAGGAGATTAATTGGGAGCACTGACCCAAGGCCATGCTAATGATGTTTTGTTCCTGATGCACAGCTAAGCAACCTTGGCCTCTTCAGTGACTATTCCCCTATCTTACCATATGACACTGTATCAATGACTTTTGGGTAGAAGGGGAGCATCCCATATAAGAAAAGGTTTTCTGTCAATGCAAGTCAGCACCTCAGGACCGCTAACATGGAAAGCTCTGTTAATTTGCTACAGTGTTACAGTGATTTTAGAAGTGTTATCTGTTAGCTTTAGAAAGCTTGTAGATTTTATTTTTTAAACAAAGTGTTTGGTTTGTGTTTTTTGTGCACCTCACCCCTTCTCAGGTATTATATTTTATAGTCCTTTTGTCAATGCGATTTTAACATTTGACTTTCAGTAAATGCTTTCCCACAGCTATACAATACTGCTGGTTTACCTTGCTAAATGGAAATTCAGGTCTTGAAATCAGCTAACCCTGCTGAAGCACAGAGCAGCTCTGCAGTGTCATGGTCATTAACAGTGCCAATCACAGCATTCAGGAACACATTTTTCCTATCACCATTACAGGCGCCAGTGGGACACTGTGGAGCGAAATGAATGGGGTTAGTGACATTACAGAACAGAATGCTTGCCTTGAGAGACAAACTTGAAAATGCTTGAGAGACAGGGGAAAGATGACTTCTTCCAGCTGAGCTGTGTTCCAACATTTTTATGCATACAATATAAAGCAAAGACAGACATGTGAGATGCACATAACTTTACCTGTTATGTAAACTTAGTCTATCCCAAGCTCTTTCATAGCTTTGCAGCATGTATGCATATGTGCAGAATATTCTCCAGCTGGGGGGGACTGCTGGGTTAGCAGGTTTTTCTCCCATCACGTTTAGTGCTGTTGGTTCACTAGAAACTATTTGGATGTAGTTGGGGCCTAATGAAAGGAGTGATTATGGTTCATTATTTTTCATCTACCTTCTGTCATAAAGCTATATAATGCCTAAGTGAATTTATACATATTTCTTCCCTTTCTTCTCTTTTAAACCTGAAGGCTGATTTTAGTGAAGTCTGATACATGAACAGAGAGGTCTCAGACGCAGGTGAGGTTCCTATAAATTTTGTGAATGTAGGTGTTGGCTGCTTGTCCTAGAGTTTACCTTTTTCCTTTGGCTAGCCTCCAATTTCAGACTGGCTACCACTCCCTAGGGACCCTGGTCTGTAACTGAGGCTTCAGCATACAGTGATTCATCTGCTGGTCAAAACTGGCCATGGCCTGGAGTTTTCATCCCGTTCTCGTTTGGTGTCTCAGTGACCAGGCTTGGCTATGCTCAGCTGTGCAGCTGAACAGGACTCTGGATATGTCACTGTGGTTTCTGGATCTGGGGCAGAATGGCAGGTAGCATAGGCCATGCTGGTTTTGTGACAGACTGCACATCCTATTGACCAGTTCAGTATCAAACTGATCCACAGCCACCCTGCTGAGCTCCTCTTGCCTCTGCTGCAGTTACTGCACCATTGCTTCCTGTGCTCATGGAATTATTAGCATGACTATCATCAGTGCATAGGGATATATGTCAAATCAATCATTTTTGTAGAGCTGAGTATATAAATACTTCCATTTTCCTCTGTCTTTAAGGTAGGTTAGAGGTGAACCATGGACAGTATGTTGTAGGATTAGAGAGAGTATTTGACAATAGAATTTTCTATTTCTAGCAATATACTGAGGGGGGATTTAAAAATAATAGGATAAAATAGGATAACTGTCACTGACATCTTTCAAAGCTGTCTTTTAGGCTGTGCTTAGGGACAAAAATTAACAATGTCAATGTAAGAAATATTTATTTTTTGCTGATATGACCAGTTCACATCTAGGCATTAGCCTTCCTACAATTCTATTGTTCAAGTTTTAAGATAACACATACAGTGTACACATTTTATATATTTATGTATAGTTATCATATATATGTATATATGTGTGTATTATATAGTATTGTTTAATGACTCTGGATTGATGTAAAACTCTGTAAAGAAAATATAAATTGTTTTAAGGGGTATACTGTTGACTGATAATTGCTTGGAATGCACAAGATTGAAACAATAGAGAGTCAAATCTATAATGTCTGAGGTGGAGGGTGAACATTGGTTTTGCAAGCAGTTACCATGAATATATGTTTTACTACCAAGCTTCAGGTCTTATGATATAGAAAGTGAAAATAGTTTTGGATATTCATGTCAGATCAGCTGTTAACTGTTCACTGCAAATAATTTGATACCTAGAACCTTATGCCATGGTCCTATTTTGTCAGTTTGTTGGATATTAAACATGAAATATTGTCATTTATATTTAGAATAAGGAGAAATAATTTTAAGTTTTATACTTGTGAGTATACAGAGCACAGTCTCTCAATAAAGGTAGGTCATCTTGTTAAGAAATACAACAGTTTGAATTCTGCAGATGCTATCAGAACAGCACTGTGAAGGCACAGTAGGAGGAACTGCATGAATGCAGCTCTGATGTAACTCTAAAATGTAAATATTAATTTACTACTGCATTGCCTGTTTCATGGAGGTATGAAAGAATGAATGTTTTATTTGAAATGTCACCTGCAAAACTAGTCAAGCCTATTAGTAGCAAATGGCAGCATCTTTTGCTAAATTGGACTACTATTTGCATGTGATCGGGCAATATTTGAGTGTGGTATTTAAAGAAAAGAGTGAAACATTGAGCAGAGTCAGGATGTTGCACTGTACTAGATAAGACAGTCTGGTGGCAGGAGAAATGCATGGGATCTGGTCCCAGCTACACAGATAGTTTAGTGCTGGTTTTGCTTTCTTTTCTCGTTGATTACATAATGTCAGGCTATGGAGCTGAGACCAGGACCTAAATCTTGCCCTAAGAGGCAGGTATCCTAAGCAGCAAACATGGAAGTCAGTCTCTTTTGCCCACATCCCACTCTCCCTCTCTCATTGCTCTTGCAATTTTATACCTGGAGAGTCCAGGATAAGCAGGAGACCATGTTTTCCAGGACTGTACTGTCTAGAATTTCAGAGAACTTTTTTTTGGAGCTGGGAGACTGGGTTTGAATTCCGGATCTTCTGTTTTGTGCAATGTCAGTAAGCACTAGGTGGAAAAAAAGCTGGATTTCTGCAGCATTTGGGCATTCACTGACCTCAGCACTACTGCTGATGAACCTTGCCTGAACACACCACTCAGATCAGACTCTTGTAGGGACATTGCTGGGAGCAAGACATTTAGGTTATGCTCTGTGTCACATCTAGACCACTGGGAATCAGCACTGCACACTCTTGGTCAGTTCTGCATGTGAAAGAAAAGCTTGCAACCTCAAGTCTAAAGGGCAAATGTCAAATGTCAATTGAAAAGTTAGCACTGATAAGTCTTTCTGTTGCTGCAGTGAGGGATTTCTGGGTCCTTTTTTGAAGGATTCTGCTCATGTTTTAGATAATTAAACTACTTCTTAAGCTCTTACAGTTCCTCACTGCATAATTTTATTGTCTCCCTGTACTTATTTGTTCTCCATTATTAAAACAAAATTTGGAATTAAGAGATCCATGTAATACTAATCTGTTTTTCCTAATCTGAGATGTGTATGTGGACAAAAAAGTGCTCTTTTAATGAGTCAACACACCAGCTCCTCACAGTACAGTACCAGCAGTAACCAAGTAAAACATACCTGTTGTGCAATTCTGTGCTGCATTGTGAACTTGGTATTAATGTAGTGCTTCAAAATCTAACAGAACATTTAGTTGATATACTGTATCTCTCTATTATGTATAATATCTCTTCATAGATATAAATGCATAACAAAACTGTGGCAATTTGAAGAATTTATGTAAAACTAATGAATTCTCTTTGAAATTACGGGTCCTCAAGATATATCTGTTTCAACCTGCATGCTCTATATTGATGAAAAGAAAGTTATTTCTTTTTTCCTAGCCTTTTTAGTATACTGAATTTTCAAAGGATACTGCCACAAGGCCAACCATGGAATGTAATGAAATGCTGGCAAGCTGAAATCAGATGGAAGACCTTCAGACATAAAGACCTGGCAATTGCTCAGAATGATTTATATTCCCATATAGGTTAGCGACCAAAACATGGATTACATCTTAGGAAAGCTTGGTTATCCTGAAAGCGAAGTAAAAAAAGGGAAGAGAAGCAAAAGTTTAAAAAGGGAAGGTAACTTAATGGCCATTCTGGAGTAAGACATAAGAAATCAGAAGAAAAACTTGTAACAGGAATGTAAGAAGTTATTTTCTGCTGTCATAGCCAGACAGAGACAGTTGAAAACATAAAATTAGTGGAACTACAAGGCTAGATTCAAATTATTTTTGGACCAATTTTGGCACATCTAGTTAGACAATAAAGGGAGCTGGGATAGCCTTTGGTGGATACAGTGAGAAGCTGGAGAGAGCAAAAGTAAAGGCCTTAATTATGAAACTTTCAGACTTCTGGTATACTTGGCAATCTTGAAATACAATTATGAACATACTTAAACCAAAACTATTTTAAGGTGAAGTAGGTTTTCAACCCTTAAACTCTTTAACCTTTACTTAAAAATCTGTAAATTGGGGGTATGGATATTCAAGTATGGCTCCTAGTGAACAAATACACTTTCAAAACAGAAAGCAAAATGCTTCTTTTTAATGTAAAAAGCCTACATGTTAATTCATGCCTGGGGGCTTCTGAAATTGAAAAAATATAAGAAGAGTACGAGGATGAATAATTGCTTGTACTAAGAATATGTTGAGACTTTAACACTGAACTTCCAAGTGCTAAAAGGAAGAAAGAGATACAAGCCTAGTAGACTTTGACTCAGCATTATGGTTTAAGGCTTAGGTATGCTGTGATGTGAAAAAAAGTGCATTATATGGCAGTTTTGAGAAGGGATTTCTTAAGCCTCTCTACCAGGGGATGGTGAAAGATTTATTCTGGTCTGTTCAGTGTTAGCATGCTGGAAGGAACTTTTGGAACCGGTGTAGTTTATGGGTTTCTATTACTTTGATGGTAAATTTAAAGAAACATATATACTTATAATACTCTCTACCAATGTCCCAGTTTCATACAAGCTACATCTTTCTCTGCCTTTGTAATAAGACCAGAAATAGTTAACTGTAAGCAGATGACAGGGATTAACTGTTTCAAAAATGAAAAGCACATTTTCTCACTCATAAGGTTTATTTACTTAGAATATATTTCTTGTAAGACCAGGTTGCAGCTTTTGAAGCATAGGACAAAAGGAAAGTGGGGTTGCAACACTAGATAATGAAAAACCAAAAACCCAGTGCTGTAAGAGGACATAGAATTCTTACTGACTGTATTACTTAGCTACTACTGCATGAAAGAGTACATTTAAGGTATGTCTGTCAGTGCCTCTGCCCTGTTTCTAGGACATTTATTTCCCAAAGCCTGTATTTTACACTGGATTAGGCAACTTCCATTGTCCTGCGTTACAACAGTTGACATTATGATATATTAAGGCAGCAGACTGGCAATCGTTATGTACAGTCAATTTCAGATTATTTTGGTAGTGTACATAAAGTGATCACATCCTTGACATTCACTACTGGAAGGTCAGTATCCCTTTGAAAGTAGAAGGGATTTTAATTCTTAATTCCCATTAAATCTATTGGGAGTTAAGCAGAAAAACCTCTGGCAAAACTCATGAAATTTTAGATTTCTAGTCCTTTACATTTCTATCTATATCTATAATAATTTCCTTGCTGGCCCTTCTGAAATTGAGAGCATGTAATCCTTTTTACTGGGATTTCAGTGTTACTTTGGACAGGAAAAGAAAATCTAGGAAGTTCTTATTTAATATGTAGAACCTCATGTAGACTGGGTGAAAGGAGTTCCTAAGGAACAATTTGACACAAACAAAAACAGATTGCTTTTATTACTGAAATAGTAAGAACAACAAGGCAGAAAGGTAAGCAGATGTACATCAGTCATATATGGCACACATACATTAAAAGTGTGTAAAGAGGCACTTTATATTAGTATATATTTATTTAGTATTTATATAGTGTCCTTGACAGCGGGTTGACTTGTGTATTTTCCTTTGCCTTTCTTGATAAATCTTGGGGGCCCAAAACAGTAGAGTTTAAGTTGAATACACAAGTTCTAAAGTGTATCTGTGGAATAAGAGTGGGGAGAATAATTTTTTTTTCTAATATTTATTAAGATGTAGGTCAAATAATTTACTGGTAGCAGACTGAGGGGAAAAAAAAGACAGAATCTATTTTAAGAACCAATTAGATTTTCACATAAATGGAAATCAAGAATAATTCTACTGCATTACACAGAAGTATAAGGGCTGGTGCAAGGTCAGAATGAAGCCTCTTGTGTTTTCTGTTCAAAATGAATTTAAATCAGGATGACTGCACTGATTTCAGCAACTTCAGGCTGTTTTTAAACCAGATGAAAATTTGGCATTCAGCTATCACAATAAATAATTCAGCTAATATTTTTTTAAGGAAAGAGATGTAGATGGAGACTAATGTGGCTGCAGTTCCCATTGAGCACCATCTGGTGCAAGGTGCACTACTGGTCAAATGCAGGGACCCCTCCATCCTATCAATGTATCTACTGCATCCAAACCTGTATTTTGTATATGACCTTGTCCTAAACTCCCACTGATGCCAATGGGAACTCCATGTGCAACAAGGTCTTTTATTCTGACTGTCAGATCTTAATATTTTCAAAATGTTGACTTGGGCAGGAGTTGACATAATTCACATTTGGAGCTTTACACTAAAGCAGTTGAATTCCATTTGGAGAACAGTACTAGCCCCATAAACCCATCTCTAAAAATCCCACTCCAAAAAGAGGATTAGTGTTCATGTGTTGCATTTGCTCCCTTTTTTCCATAACCTTTTAATGCCTCAGGGATTGAGTTTCACTAGACACAGTGGGAGAATCCTGGTACATCTGGTTTCCCTGTGGTCTTACATGATGACTGAACAGCCTCACAGCTTTTGCAGTCAGGTTCCCTATGGGCTCACACTGTGATTAGATTTGTTCACCACAAATATATCCTTGTTTGCAATGAAGATACGAATGAATCAAGCTTCTGTTTATGTATCCCATTTGCAACTAGGATTTCATAGAATCATACAGTAAATTAGGTTGGAAAGGACCTCTGGAGGTCACCTTGTACATTTCTTGGCCCAGACTCTTCCCAAAGATGATTTCTGTTTTCCCTTTTTTTTGGATGGACAATTTAGAATGTCCTTACATCTGACAGTGTCCTCTGCTTTTCTACTTCTTCTAGATGTATTCAGCCCACATGGATTCTATATTTTAAAAGTTTATATACTAGGTTTTTAAAAATTAGGTGTACAAACAATATTACATTTTGAAACCTGAAATCTGGCATTGAAGGTTAAAGATGTATCAGCCACACAGCCATTCCTGAATGTTTAAACAAATAGCTCATCACCTATTTGGCTTTTTTCACAATAGGAGAGGAATCTATGGAGCAAGAGGGTAGCAGTGGCCTGGGCATGCAATTAGCACCCAGGGAGACACAGCTGTCTGTCACTTCCTAGGCAGGAGTCGAGGTTAGCCAGCATCCCGTGCATCAGGACAGCCTGCTGCCATAGCCCTGGCATGGGGGATGGTTGTGGCAAAGTTATATGAGATTCAAAAGGCAGCATGGTCACCCCTTTAGAAGAGCTTGATTTCAATTTAAGACAATAAAATTTTTTGAGCTGACTTCATTGAGATTCACACTAGAGCCATAATTATTACTAAAGAATATGTACTTGTTCTCTGAAAAGCACTTTTTGCCTATTTTTAATATAAAATATATTTTTTTGATTTATGTGGTTTTTTTCTGCAATAGTGTATTGTATTCTGCAAATGCAATAGGATGAAAAAAATGGCTGTGTGACATTTAGTGCTGAATTGTGGTTTCTTATTGGCTACTCCTCCATATATACAACCAGCATCCTTAATTTAATTTAAAAAAAATTATTACTTTTTATGAAAAAGGACTTTTTTTTAGTAGATATATACCACTTTATAGATTATATACTGTCTGCAAATGTTGGATAGTCTTTTGGAATTTGATCACAAATGGCATTTCTGAAAAGATCAAAGTTTTAAAAAGCTTAATTGTTCCTTGCTTTTCATGCAGATGCTGAAATAAATATGTGCTGTTGAGGAAAAATGAGTCAATATTGCTTCTGCTGATCTTCCAGGTCATTTGAATAGATAAAAAATAAAATTTAAAACTGCTACCATGGGACTTATGAACAATCATGTTAGGTTAAAGACTAGAGAAATAAGTGCAGGTATTGAGCATGTCATTTCCATAACCATATCAGTTCAGAAATACATTGGCAGAAAATGTCCTTGAACAGTTCTAGAATTAAAAACATTCTCATTTCACAGGTAACTCATGAAATGGAAAGTGGACAGATTTTGATAAAGTGACCATTTTCTTCACTTTAATTCTGCTGAAATTAAAATTGGTCATGTTTTAGGATGGTTGCTTTTCGTGAGTGGGTAGGGAATGACATGGAGTTATTTATTATTAGCACTATCACAGTGTGTACAATCAGCTGCACAAACAAAAGAACACAAAAACAGAAGAAAAAGACAGACCCTTGTCTTCTAAGTTTTACAGAACTGTGTTGCTCTGCAGTGTTTTAGCTCCATTCAGGAAAAGAAGGTAATTTTCATGCTTTTATACTTGCCAAGTGGAGAGTAGCACTATGAAGATGTATGTAAAATTTTAGTGCCTTGAATGAATGGCAGCTGAGAAAGCTGCCAGTACTGCTGGTTCCAGTTGAAATTTCCAAGACAATGACTAGTGAGGAGGAACACAGCCAATACAGGAAGACTGAAGCAGAACACAAACTTTAACCCAACCCAGCAGCAACATCTGGTTTTTTGCCTCAGTGTGCTTGTGGACACACTTCTCTCTTCCCTGCCTCTAATGTTTGCAGCTCCTGTTTGCAGGTCTGATGGAGGCCACTCTGCTTTCAGGCCTTCACTTATGCTGTGTAATGCATCTTCAGCAAATTTGCTGATGACACCAAGCTGTGTCATGCAGATGACCCAGCAGAGGAAAGGGATACCTTCCAGAGGGACCTTGACAGGCTCCAATGGTGGTCCCATGTGAATCTCATCTCATGAAGTTCAACAAGGTGCAAGCTTGTGCAAGCTCCTATACCTGGGTTAGGGCCTACACCTACAGGCTGAGTGGAGAGGTGATTGAGAGCAGCCCTGCAGAGAAGGACTTGGGGGTAATGGCTGATGAAAAACTCAACATGAGCCAGTGGTGTGCACTTGCAGCCCGTAAAACCAACTGTGCCCTGGGCTGTATCAAGTGGAGCGTGGCCAGCAGGTCGAAGGAGGTGATTCTCCTGTTCTACTCTGCTCTTGTGAGACTCCACCTGAGACACTGTGAGACACTGAAACCTGAAACAGGTCGCTCAGGGAGGGTGTGGATGCTCCAACCCTGGCAGTGTCCAAGGCCAGGTTAGATAAGGCCTTGAGCAACCTGGTTTGGTCAGGTGTCCCTGCCCATGGCAGGGAGGGTTGGGACTAGATGGTCTTTAAGGGCCATTCCAACCCCTTAACACTCTATGATTCTATGATTATATGGGTCTCTTTGATTAGCACACTAAAGGGACTTTTTGTTTTATTTTTCTCACGAAAATCTCTGTTTTTATCTGATCAGATGAATGACCCAGAAACAAAAGGCTCTACTGACTGTCTAGTATGCCTGTACCTTAATGTGACACAGCTTCCCACACATTTTCAAGTTCCATTACAGAGAAACTGAGATGAGGAACAGTACAAGGTCTGGAAATGTTTTGAATCCCTATATAATTTTATTGTTCTTTTAATTTTAGTTCAAAGAAAGATGCATTTTTATGTTATTTACCATATCATACCTGGTACGTAAATTCCAGGTTGCTTGCTGGAAAACTTGTTTTCCAAATGTAATATTTGGTGTAACTGTGTATTCATGTGAACTGAAAATCTTTGTAATTTAAAAACTGATAACATTCTTCAAGAATTGAACACTTAGCAGTATAGTCAGTGTCTAATGTAGTAAAAACTTGTCACTTGAAAGTTCTGAAAATTTATTTCAGCAGGAATTAAGTAGTTTGGGTCCTGTGCATCAATAGTCACATCAGATCTTGCCAATGTTTTGCTGCATTTGGTTCTGAATTAGTAGTCTCACTTTTTTCATCTGGTGAACAGCACATACTTCCTGTTGACTTCAGATCATTTACTATTTGTTCAAGTGTAAACTGGGAGGATAATTAGACTCAAGCTCTCCTTTCTACCACTCCTAACAATCTCATCATTACACCAGTTTAGATCTGCCAAAGCTTTCATCGTATGTAAAAATGAATGGAAAGGTTAGTTCTGTAGCATAATAATTAATGCATTTACCATGTTAACAGACCTATTAGGGTTCATCCATTTAGCCATGTTTATCTTCTTATAAACAGTGAACTCCCCTTCTCACAAAGCTTATGTAAAGAACATTATGCAAAGAGGAACCAGGGCTTCAGACTGTGTTTAACTGTGTCTAGTCAGTACTCAAAGAGTCTGGGCTAGTCCAGGGACAGCTCCCATAGAAAGGCATAGTGGCTGAGAACCACAAGCACAACACTCCAGAAAACTCACTGAGTATCCTGGAAATACCAACTGCTTTCTGTGACTCCCTGTAAGCCAGTGATTCTCCTTCCACTTTGCCCCAGGGATACAATTGTGATGCAAGCATTAATACCTAAAAACATATATAGGTCCTCAAATGCAAGGTGTCATAGAACTGCCAGGTCTCACAATAGTGTTAAAGCAGCATCACCAGCAGCAGCAGGATTTATCTGAGTAGGAGAAAGAGGTTTACCAGTGTTCATACACCTGGAGAAGCAAGTGCATTAGAAACTGCGTGAGGCCTTTGTATTCCAGCCCCGGGTACTGCTGTACACAGCAGAATGGTAAGGCCTAGGAGCACTTCAAGGTATGTCAGAAGTGAAGGCCTTCAGTCCACTCACAGACTGTACATGGACTGTTAAATGTTTTAGGATGGCTGTGTTTAGCTACACTATTGTTAGAGCATATGGAAATCATAGCAGTCAAAAGCTACTCCTTCTTGTCCTGCAGGTTTTTTTTATCAGAGGGTAGGTTGTGTTTGTTAAGAGGTGGACATTGTCAGGCTGTTTCTACTTCCTGCTCTGAAAACAGCTACTACTAGTATTAGCTTAGTGCACAAAGTGAACTGATTTGTGCAGTAGCTGAAATCCTGAAAGAGCTAGAACCCCGTTTTCACAAAATGCTGGGATAAAACTAGCTCTTTTAAAGGTAAGGAAAAAAAAGACTATAATTCAAATAAGTAAAGCAATAGAACATAATATTTCATTAAAAGAAAAAAAAAAACAAACCAACAGAAAATGGTCTTCTATATCCTTGTATCTCCAGCTAGAAAACTGACATAAATAGCTTTTCTGGTATAAAGGCAACTACATAAGATATGTTGAAAATTCATAGTCAAAAGGAAAAAGAAATACTTCAGGTTTTCCTTGTACCAGACAAACAGGATTCTTTGCAACTACAAGCTGACTGTGTCAAAGTAAGGGGACCAGCTCCCTGAAGTGCTTTAAAGTAACAGTTACTGAAATGAAATAAACAAGTAGTAGGACCAAGAACAGTACAATCACTACCCAAATGTTAACTGAAATCATACCTTATGATATATTAGTTCATAAAGTTATCTAACATAAGCAAAAGTAGATAAGAAAATAATAGTCAACAGAAGGAATTTCAAGTTTCAGTAATTTCTGTCATCTCAATTTTCCTTTTCATAAGAATTACTTCATCAAGCTGATGACAAATCATATGTCAAAGTTTATTAAGACAGAGCAAAAACAGGGGTATCTGATTTTACACTCAAGTAATTGACAAATACAAGTCTTTAACAATGAAGCTTCTATGAGAACCCATGAACAAAGCCATTATGCTCTGCAAACACCTTTCAATGAAGTACATACATCTTTGGGCAAATAATACAATTTCTCATATCCCTATTGTCTGAAGATAATTAACTGTTAAAATTTTGTTCTCCTGCAGTGAAACTGTTGCCCAATTCTGTGAAAATCTCCTTGCGTTAAAATGTATTCTATTGAAAGAGCAATACTTAATATTTTACTTAAAAAATGGCAACATTTTTTAACTTTGGGAACTATAAAGTGAATTGTGTGGCAATTTTATGGGGGGTTTTACTGGGTATTTTTGTTTTGTTTGTTTTTTGCTTTGTTTAGCTAAGCTGGAACATCAAAGATCACACTTTGATCTGTGCTTGCACCCACCCAGTTGAATTATCACAAGCAGGATCATCTACTGCTGCTAGGCAGCTTTCAAAGGTGATACTTCTGTCTGAAGCTCCTCTTAGGGCTGTAAATTTCATTTGTACATAGTAATTGTGCATTGTGTCCCTTTCTTCCAAAAATGGCATGCAGAAATCAGGATCTGGAGAACATGATCTGCCCACCCAATTACTTAACATGAGACCTTACCACAGCCATTGCTTTGTGCTCTACTGAACAGAGGCACAGAGGAAGTGGAAGAATAGTATCAAAACACATAACACTGAAAGATAAAAGCCAAGATTTCTAGGAAAGAGTGGCAGTGTCCACAGCACAAGATGAGAAGGAAATCCTGTGAGCTGCAGAGAGCTCATCTTCCTATGTTCCTTATTCTGGTGCTGTTACAGATTGTGCTCCTTGGCTCAAGCTAGCCAAGGAGAGACTTGTGGCAGACATTCTTGGCTGAGCTATTTCACCTTTGGTACTTAAAGAAAGAGGTCCTAGACACACTACTATCTTTCAACCATATACCACACAATCTGACTGAGCATGAATAGAACAAGACTATTTACATCTCCCATTTTGCATCAGGATTTTTTACTTTGGTTTTGGTCCTAATCTTCTGTGGAAGTCGTATGCATCAGTTAGAGAAGCCCAAATGTTTAGCTAGCAACATAGGTTTGTCACAAGGAATACACTCAAGAACAACGGACTAATTGACTAAACCCAGGATTTTAGCAAGTTCTTTCTACATTGTAAAAGAAACATGTGCACAATGGTCTTGTTTTAGTTCTAATAATCTTCTAATGCAGAAATACACAGAATCAAAATAGTTAAGTCTTCAGTTTCGGAGAAAGAAGTACAAACACCAAATGAACTGAGCCTTAAACCTGGTGTGCCTAGAAAAAAGCTGAGTACAAAAAATAAACAAGAGATAAAGCCCATATCCCTAATCTGATTTACATAGCGTTACACATATTTTTCTGTGAAATACATGTTAAATAAAAATGGTGATCTCATTCTTAGGTGTATCTACTTCGTAATAAGAACACAGGCTACAGCAGTGGCATATTCTAAAATAATCTAAAAGAAAAAAAAGCCTTTCATGTTCCGTTAGTTCTCTTAAGTCTCATCCATGTGACAGCAGAAGTGAGCTGTTAGGTGTTAACTGTCATTACAGACAATGTGAGTGCGAGCACACAAGTTAGAGCAGTCTGCTCACTAGCTATCTAGTTAGGACTAATTTCAAAACTCTTGTCATCTTGACTGGAAGATTAATAGCTGCTTCCTCCTGATTAAACATTGAAACCAAAATTACAGAACTCGTTGATGGCCTCCCTCATATGCTAAATTTATAAACTTTTACTGTGAGCACCTCTATAGTTTTACTTCCCCATTCAAAAGGTTTTTACCTTTCTCTAAGGCAATATTTAATCACAAACAATAGAAAATTATCTTTTTGTAATGAGGACAGATCGTACAAATCCCTTTTACTAGCACAGTCTTGACTCTGTCGTACTTAACAGTAAGAGGGGTTTGCAGAAATATCTACCATATATTTTTTGAAAGTTATCCAGAACCAAAGC
>VXAX01003955.1:56395-86739 GCA_013399835.1 Leptocoma aspasia
CCCAGCCGGAGCTCCCCGAGCCCTCGGCCCTTGAGAATGTCAGCAGAGAGAGCAGCGGCCACGTGCCCTCACTGCGGCTCCACTGACGTGAAAGTACAGAAACACAACGATTTGGGCTGGTCGTCTGATCTTTTTCCTACAAACAAACGAGTAGAAGAAGTCACCATGAGTTTGCATCATTGCAGATTTAGGCCCTTGTGATAACAGTACTAATACGTGCCATCACAACCAATTCCTACTCTGAGGAAAGCAGTTAAAGCAGTTTTATATGGCGGAGAGAAGCCTTCGGCCTTGTAAAACAAACAACTAAGGGAAGTGTTAGCAGGTAATTAAGTGAGAGCACTCCCCAGGATCTTGGCTTGCCCCAGTTTTTATCTTACTTATGCTTTGGATAAGGCTGCTTGTAGAAAGCAGCTGTTTTGTTGCACTAGGTAGTTCCTAAACAGAGCCCAGTCTTATTTTTCAGTGGCAAAGGTGTGTGCCTAAGTTTAGATAAAAGACCAGTGAGCAATTATAAGTTCATAGTATGTCTCTTTGGAGTGCTCAGAGAAATAATCCAAAGAAACTGCTAATTTAATGTCAAAATCAGTATAGAATTTGTAATTCATTATGACAAGCCTTAACTCATGACTGAGAATCCATGTCTTCCCCATGATTTCTGTAAAAAAAGCAGCTTTTATAAACATTTATCTTTAACGAAACAGTTTTTGATGAGCTTATTTAAAGTGGAGATCCAGATAGGGCATTCAACATACATACAGCTTTGCCTCTGCCTTATAAAATTTCACTAATTGCTTTTGAGCAGCCATTCTTCACGGCTATAGGAACTTCACATGTCTAAGGTGGGATGTTACTATTGTGCCAATCATAATTCTTTTATTAATGCCCTTCTTTTCCCCATCAGTCAGGATCCATTAGCTATCAATTGTCAGAGACGATAAATTTCCAGGGACAGAAACATCTTTCTGCTCCTTTATTCCAAGTACCATGAAAGCATCATCTTTATAAGCAGCAGTCCTAGACTCTGAAATGCAAATAATAATGAATATCAGTATAACTCATAACCATCCTTTTTATTAATTAAATGCCTATTTCACAGTTTTTCAGATCTTAAATACTTGATTCTTCATGTTCAGTTCTGAAGGCATTTTCTCAATAAGCTGATGCCGGATAAACTCACAGGAAAAAAATCTGGAAATTTCTGAGAATATCATGGCATGGAGAAGAGTAACGCTGTGATGCCTTGCCCATTCCTTAATCAGTCACAGATAAATCATAATCCCTAAAGAACTGGGACTGGGAACATGGACTTCACCATGTCTTTCTTCTTCTTTGAACAAATAGGCTCTACTGCAACTACCTCATTTGCTTCTGCAGAAAAAACCCAAAGTTAAAATACAGAATTAATTGCTTCTATGATTAACATTTTCCATATATGGATGAATTCATATGATTGAGATATGTCATCTCAATCAATGCTGTCACCTCAGAAGAGTGGGCCTTGGAGTCCTGGCCCTCTTAGTTCATTGCTTACTCTATTTACTGCATTCCTGCACTGTTGACAAGTAAATGTTACACTGTTCTGCAATGTCAAAAAATGTTGAATTCATGCCTCTAAATTTCAGCGCTGTATTTGTTGTCGCCACCACTTACCAACTAAAATTTTCAGTAGTTGTCATTTAGTCCCACAAAACAGACACAAAGGGATTGAACAATGACTTTCAAGTCTTATCTTTTGTAACTAGAAATGTCAGTACCAAAAAGCTGTGGCATTTTTGGACCTAAGTATTTTGAAGTGAGGAGTGTGAAATCCAAGAGAAAGACTGGGCTTAACACACTCCTCTTAATATCTCAAGAAATGTACACATTCACAGGCAGTTGAAATGACACAAAGTACAGTATGCATGTAGAAAATATTGATTGTAAGATATATAATTTATTAGTAACCTCATGGATGTGCAATTGAGAGTTAGAATACAATGCCATTTGGGGATATTTCTTTGGCTTATTAGCTCTTTCAATGCCATTGCATTTTGTAGCTTTGGTTTCAGAAACAGTGTTTCTTTGGAAAAAAGCCAACAAAATCCAAACAGTCAAGGAGGCTCTATTGGTTTTTGTGCTGTCGGAATAGCAGAGAAATGTGTATTCAGCTTCAAACTCTGCCATCAACTTCCTGCATCACCTCAGGCAAATCTTCCTTTTGACCTATCACTGCTTTGATTGCTTAGCTCAAGCTATTATGTAACTAATATTCAGAGGAAAGTCGGAGAATTCCCAGAGCTGACAAGCTAAAGCTTTGTAAATTTTGAGCACAGGGCTAAGGAGGTAGGTATAAGTGGGACTGGAAATTGAAAATAAAGTGTACTTTCTGGAGCGGAAAAAGTTATAATCAGCTACACCCTGAGGGGGGTACTTGTGGGGTTTTTGGGTTTGTTTTTCTTTTTTTTCTCCTTCTTGGTTCATCTAGTTTTTTGAGAGCCATTTGTTTATTGCATGACCAAACTGATCTGATGTCATACTTTCACCTCAACCAGCAACCTAGCCACACGTGGCCACTGGCTCCCTGCTCCACCAGCAGGCTTGGGAGAGAGAATCAGAAGGGTAAGAGTTAGAAAGCTCATGGGTTGAGATAAAGACAATTTAATAGGGAAAGCAAAAGCTGCACTCACAGACAAAGCAAAACAAGGAGTTAATTCACTGCTCCCATGGGAAGGCAGGTGTTCAGCCATCCCCAGGACAGGAGGACCTTTTCACACATAACAGTTACTTGGTGCATTGGGTTTGCATGGCCAAGCTTTGGTAGCAGAGGGACTACAGGGGTGGCTTCTGTGAGAAGCTGCTAGAGGGAGTGATAGAGTGGCTTTGGGGGGACATCTGGCACCCAGCCAAGTTCAACCCTTAACACATAGGAGGACAAATGCCATCACTCCAATATGTCACCTCCTTCCTCCTTCTTCCCCCCACTTTACATACTGAACATGATGTCGTATGGTCTGGAATGCCCCCTCGGTCAGTTGGGGTCACCTGCTCTGGCTATGTCACCTCCCAACCTCCCATGGACCCTGAGCCCCCTTGCCAGTGTGGCAGTACCAAAAGCAGAGGAGGCCTTGGTTCTGTGTAAGCCCTGCTCAGAAACAACAAAAACATCTCTACATTATCAGCACTGTGTACAGCACAAATCCAAAACACAGCCCCATACCAGCCGCTGTGAAGAAAATTAACTCTACCCTGGCTGAAATGAGCATGTCTGAGAAGCTTTCTGAATAATTTTTGGATATCAGTTGCACTGCTGTAATGAGAAAGGCTAACTCTGATTATAGATAAGAATGCTGACTATGGGGCAGTGATTATCACTTCTGCATGCACATGTTCACCCTTCAGCTACTTTTCTCTGATGATGTTTAAGTTGACATTTTAGCTGACTATCACTATGTCCTCATCTTTTCACTTCAGTCATAGATCTACATCCAGTTTTTCTCCTACAATAAACATGACTTTCTTTGTTTGGACTTCACCATGTCTTTCTTCTTCTTTGAACAAATAGGCTCTACTGCAACTACCTCATTTGCTTCTGCAGAAAAAACCCAAAGTTAAAATACAGAATTAATTGCTTCTATGATTAACTTTTTCCATATTTGCTTCTTGGTCTGCTGTCACACAAATGTTGATTTCATTATTTCTCTTACTTCCTCTCTTATTATCCCTTCCCCTCCTATCCTAGTGTCTATTTCATCCTGCCTTTTTTCCTATTTCTTAAAGTCCTTAAGTTTCCTCTCAAATAAAGGTAGGTAATCACAAATCATCCTTGTCATAAAAACACCTATTGGATTCCCTTCCTGTATCTATCACTTCATCTGTTTTATTCCTGTCATCTCTAACCTCTCCAAACATGCTGTTCAAAACTGCTCTAATCCTACATCTCCTTCAGTAAGGCTCAATCCTTCCTCCATCAGCTGGATATCACATAGATATCTCCACTTAACAACTTAGACATAAAGGCCTGTGTTTCATCATTGGCTCTGACTGATGGACTGCTTTAGAAACTTTCATTCCTCTTCCCAAATCCAGCAAACACTTAAAAAAACCCAGTTCACTTCCAAGAAAATAGTCCTTTCCCATTTCTTCTTCACTTCTGCTTTTTGAATCTTTAGTGCTGGCTCCTCTTTCTTCTGCTGCTGGGGCTGTGCTTCCCATCTATGGTTTTTTCAGTTTTTGACTGTCTAGACATTGTCCCCGGGATGCTCCTATTGACAGTTTTGAATACCATCCATGACTCATGTTTTCATCTCCCCTCTCTTTTTATTCCCACTTGATTGTGTTGAAGTCCTACTGCTTGTAGCACAGGCCTACTAACAGTTCTCTCTGACTGTATGACTTAGTCATGTCCTGTGTCTCATTGAGACCCCTGCAGCTTTGTTTATTCAAAGTGTTGCTGCAAAGGGGTGTCTCTCTGGCTTCTCATTTTTACTGTGTTCTTCTCTTCTTAATCCTCTGGTGTTGCAATTCTTCTCTTGCTGAACCAAAGACAATTTTCTTCTCAGTCCTAGGATATCTTTGCAGTATAAACTTCCTTCATACTGGCTTAACCTATTACCATTGTCAGGAGGTTAACTTCTCCTTTTCTTTTGTCACCCTGGCAGACTCCTTCTGATCCCTTCAAGAAGCAAAGGTTGCTTCTTTCTGAGAGCACAGAAAGGCTTACAGAAAGAATGGTGCCATTTTTTGATAGAAAATTCTTTCCTTTGGGGTCACATACTTCCTGCTGTCCTTTATACAGACATGAAAAAAAAGGATTAAATAGCCCAGTGATTCCTTTTCCCTCAGTTCTTTAGCCTGGCAGGGGATCTCCTCTGCCTGCTGGAATCTCTTTGAGCTCTCTTGCCAGCACTTGAGAGATGTCTCTGTGCAGCGCTGGCTGGAGCAGAGAGACATAGAGACAGCTGCCAGCCCTGCAATAAAAAAAGCTCTGGAGTTGGTGCTGGCAGGAGGCAGGAGCAGCCAGACTGCAGGAGTGAGTGCAGAGGATGCCAGCCGGAGTTAAACACCCATTGATTGACTTCCCCACTGAACTCCACAAGGGAATGTGAGAGCTACTCATCAATAATGGCAAATCTGGGGATTCCCTGTGATTATTTTGAACAGTGTCATGCTTTTTGTGGATTTTAAGAAGCAGGTTTATTGGGCTTTTGTGGAAACATAACAAAAGTGGAGGTAGACATCCACTGGAATGATGCATCCAAACTACCTGCAGCCTTGAGAAAATAGTCTGAATTTAGTCTTCCTGATTTCAGTGTTTGTACTCATGTAAGCTATTGAAATGTTCTCACATTCTTCAAAAGTGCTTCCACCAGTAATTTGAATATTTTATATTGTTTGCCTGTTCTTTTTGAGAAAAATGTGTTTTACAATATTAGCCAGGAAAATGTATACAGCAGAAACAGTTCAGCTTCAGAGGGCCTGATGATGACAACTTCATTAGTATTGAATGGTAAAAAAAAGAAGATACTTTTTGACATAAGAGAGGGCAAACAAGAGTTAAAGGGGGAGTAGCAGCTGTCATCTACACATTGTTTTCTATAGTGCATCTTTTTTATTCCCAAGCTATGCTGTCAGATGCTTTCTTGACTTCTGTGCATATGGTTGTTACAAGTAGAAGTTTCATGAAAATAAAAATTGATTTTAACATCATAAACTTGTGTAATCATATGTTTTAAATCTAGATTTAATCAACATTTGGATACCTGTTTAGAGGAAAATGTCCACAGTGGGTTGGTTTTTTTTTTCCAATCTCTAAGTAATATTAGAAATAAAATTTACCGTCTTGTGGAGTTTGAGCCATCTAAATCTAATCATGTTAGTTATATGCAAAAAAACCTGACATTTTACAAATTGTCCCTCATATTTGCATGCCTAAAATGTGTTTTATTCAAGATTGGTGCCCCAAGAAACATTTACTGAAATTAGAAGGTAGTTTGGGAAAGCAAGAAATTACAGTTAGGTTGAAGGTAGTGTCCTTTCAGATGAAGGGACAAAATTCAGAAGGAGGAGCTGTGCTACATGCCAAAATTCCTTACCTAGAGAAGGAGAATTACACAACTGCTGACTGTGAAAGGCATCTATGGAGATCACTTGGTCCAACCACCTGGTTTTGAATAGTGCCAGGGATGGATACTCCACACCCACTCTGGGCAACCTGTTGGTGTTTCATCTGCTGTCATGGTAACAAAGTATTTTCATATGTTAAAGTGGAGTTGGTTTTTTTATTTCAGTTTGAACCCATTGTCTCTTACCCTGTCACTGGACATCATTGAAAAGAGACTGGCTCTCTCTTCTTTAAGCCCCCATCAGGTATGTATATTCACTGCTGCATAAAATGCATATATATATGTATATGCATTGCTAACAACCTGCCTGCCTTCTCCAAGCTAGTGCATCCCTCTAATTTCAGTTTCTCCTCACATGCCAGATGCTTCAGATCCTTAGTCACCTTCCTGGCCCTTTTCTAGACTCGTTCCAGTCATATCCATGTCACTCTGTACTGGAGAGCAAAGGACTGGACCCAGCAGTCCAGCTGTGTCTCAAAGTGCTGAATGGCAGGGTCACCTCCCTTTAACTGCTGGCAATGCTTTTCCTAACACAGATGAGAATGCTCTTGGCAAAACCAGTGTCCCTACAGTGTTGCTATGCCCTATAAGTTCTACACTGGTCTGAGGAGTAGAGAGGTTTGGGAGTAATTTATACACCCCTTGACATCTCTTAAAGTTACCACACATTAAATACTCTGTGGTTCTGGGTCACTAGTGGTAACGTGGTTTTGTGTAGTTCTTGCAATGGGTCTTTTAAAATGCAGCTCGCTATTTCTGGTCATCAGCTCAGTACTTTTTCTAAACAATCCTTTAAGACTGACTCAAATCTTTCAGAACCCTTTTGTCATGGTCCATGTCAAGAACCTGGTCAGGGACCAGGCTGCTCAACTGTTATGCATGAAGAGTGAAAAGTCCTGATACACAGATTTTTATGGAAGTATATCCAAGGCAAGAAGTAATTAAATTTATACAGGATTAAAAATTAACAAAGCCCAAAGAAGGAAAATGGGAAAGAATAAAAATATCGGAGACACATAGTATGAAACTATGAGAAGACTCTTTAAAGAAAGAAGTCATAGCTGCAGATCACTCTATTGAGAACTATTTCAAATATTTCAGTTCACCTTGAATGCTTTTATTTAAGGTTTCTTGAATTCCCTATCTAAAGTGTTGTCTTATGGTCTTATAGTGGAGTTTTCCCATTGCCTTCAGTAAGCCAGTGAATCCACCTGTATCTGAAAACCAAGTAACTGTTCTTCCCAATATTACCAAAATTTCATAAATTTTTTGATGCACATGCAGCAGTCAAATGGTAGTGGTAAGCCCATGGGAAAACCTATAAATAATTTCACCAATTTCACCAATTGTGTTTAGAAAATTGTGTTTATATGTATACAAACATATGTATGTATATGTGTATGTGTATGTTTGTGCATAAACACACATATTCTCTTGAAGTATTTAGGATGTTTAACTTCTCCCTTAGTCTGAGCAGTGTGAGAGTCTGCACATTTTGGCTGACGTCCCATGAAGCACTTCATCAGTCAAATGCCACCCAAAGCATGTATGTGGAACACAGAGAGTCAAGGAAATGAGTCAGCTGTTTAAATTTACTCACGTGCTTGATTGCTCACAGTGTCAGGAGCAGTACATTTAGGACCTTGCCAGATCAAGCCCTAAATGTGTATCCCAGGAAATAGAGAAGGCACTAAATTCCTTTCAGACAAACTTTGTGATTACATGCAAACATGTAGAAAAGGCGTCTATGATAAAGACCATTTGAAAACAGGTTCTATTATGTAATGCTTCCTGAGGATGTAAAGAGTAAACTCTTAAAAAAAGGGATGACAGGAGATTACTGAATTTGAAACCAAATTTGCCTAAGCATCTGCATTCTAATGCTTTTGACTAAATTATAAACCCATTGCCTATTTGTTCTTATTGCAGAATATCTTAAGAATATTTAATAGCTGATGTTAATTGCTTATATTCATAGTCTCTGGGGTCTTCTTTTGTCAGTATCTGTCATCTTCTGGAAGTGTCAAGCACTGAGAGATTCAAAATTTATTCTGACTCTTTTATGATTTGAAGTCCAAATTCACACTTTCTCTTCCTAGCTTGTAGTAATGTAGCCTTTTATTTATTCATGATTGCAGGAAATCAGAAAGCCTATATCCATTAGGTTGTGTGTTTTGGAACTCAATAGCTGTATGCAGATTGATTTAGACATTGCTTTCCTTACAAATATTGTCCTTTTGTTTATGCTTATTTTATTATTTTCAGTGAATCAGAAAAGATTTATGCAGATCGTGGTTGAAGAAGGTTGTATGGGTCAAAGAGGGAGATGATAGGATCATGGACTGGTATTTTAACAGGAGGTATAGAGTGAAAAGGTTTGATTTTGATTTAAAAAAAAAAGCTATGTCAAGGCCAATTGACATTTAAGTGCTGGTGGAATGTACTGATGGATAGAAGATTATGCTGGAGCTGCAGATATTGGTTGTATTCTTCATACTGTGGGAAAGAAAACAGAAGATTAGTTTTGGTGAGTGTTCAGATGTGAAGCCATATGGGTGTAATCTAAATTTATTGCTGTAAATGTATTGCAATAATTTCTTATCAGTTCTGTAACTTCCATTGCCACTAGAACAGGTACCTTGTGCTGTGATGCTGAGGCCGTCTGGGGAAGTCTCACAGATCTAGGATTATATTGGAGAACACAAGACAGAGGCTGAGTCAACTTTTTGTTTATTTGTTTCTTTGCTTTCTTCAGGAGAAAACTGATGGCAATAATTTAACTTTAGTAGAGTAATTGTTAGCTGAGTATGGCTGAAAGAAGAATACTGGTCCAGGCAGGATTTGAATTAGTACACACATGAAAGGCTGTATAACACCCCAGCAGCCACTGAAAAAATCCTCATTCTTAGTTTCACTGCTCTGACAGTTTTCTATAGTGAAAGGTCAACGACTGTTACTGAAAGTTTTCCACGTTGTAGTCCTTCAGATTGCACAGGAATACTTTTTTCTCTGTGCCTGGACTAAAAGCCTCAAGAGCAAGTCATTGTGACAGCAATATATTTGTAGAAAATTATAGTGTGCAAAAATGTCTCTTTGGAAGATGAGGAAAGTTACCTGGACTATTTAATAATCCTATGGTGTTTGGCTTTATTCATAATGTCTCTGTGGAGTGTCAATTTTCATGCTGTCTACGTGAAGGATGAATGATAAGCCCTTGATATCAGTTTGTGGTAGGAGAAGTGTTACTACTTGTTAGTGTTGTAAACCCTAGTGAGTGACTGAGAGATTAGTGCTTTGTCTGCATCTGGAGTTAATGTGTTGAAGAAGTTCAATACAAATTCTTTTCCCCCATTTAACTGATACTAGAAGCGTAACTTATTCCTGTAAGTGGAATGTATTTATTACTATTTTTCTTTCTAACAGTTTTTTAAGTATTTGCTCGGAGTTGAGGATAATTCTCAAGTAGAATAAACCTTGATTTCTTTGGTTCACTTCCTCCAATTGACCTTTCCAAGCTGATAAGATGCAGCAAGTCATACTTCCCTGAAGAAGCAGTATTACAGAAAAGCATATTATCTAGCCTTTGGATGAAATAGGCCTTTTGATGAGAGGAGCAATGAGAGGATAAATGTTGTATAATCCCTGGAATCATTTAAGGAAATTTGGCATAGCACCTTTTTTTTGCTATATGCTTACTCTTTCTATGAGTTACTGAACTGAAGTAAGTGTTGTTTTCAGTGTTTCAGTTGTGACATCAGATGATGAGTAACTGAATCTGAATTGAAGTATGGCTGGCTTTATCAATTTAGTTGAAATTTATTGATGAAAAAGCAATATTAGCACATTATCATACCCTGAAAGCACTGTAGTTGTAACCCTGGCAATTATAGGTCAAATTTATCAAGAGGACTTATTTCCTGAGTGTATCTTCATGTGATACCACTGTCATCAATCTTTTAACCAGTAAGTGTCTAAAATCTTGCCATCAGGCATGTGCAGAACCATCTGGGAGTTGACACTGCTACATGGTTAACAAGTTAATTGTTCAAGAGGGGTAACTGGCAGCTCCAAGAAAGGGATCCTCCGTGCGGCTGTAGGCATCTCCACCGTGGAAGTGCAGCCGCAAACTCTGGCTGAGCTCAAGGTGAGGATCAGCTGCATGTGGCTTTCACCACAGCCTGGGAACCAGGTGCATAAATGCCAGTGTGCAGTGTACTGTGGGAAGCAGCCCAAAAGATTCAGCTTCAAATCTTTACTTGGGCCCGATTCAAAGTAGGAACTCAAATTTGCTTTTTTGACATAAGGCAGGAGTGTCCTGGCTGCCAAGCTGCTCTGCCTCTTAGGAAGGCAAAGTGCCCTTAAATACAGAAAGATGTACAATTGAGTGTTTCTGTCAAAAATAAATGGGTTAACCCAGAGAGGTTAGCTGCTTTGCTTGCACCCAAACTTTTTCCTGTGGAATCAAGTTTTGCATAACTTCTGAGGATCTCACAGAGCAGGTCTCTGGCCTCTCACCCCCTGAAGCACAGGGACAAGGCTATGTCAGTGTGGAATTATGCACCAGTGTGACCTGGCACTAATAGCAGGGGGCTTAGATGTCTGGTTATCAGGTTGCAGCATGACTGAGAATGTCTCAGAGCTAGGCACTGTTGAAGAAACATGTAGTATACTCTGCTTGTGGCTGTGCAGTGCTGGGGATCCTGCCAGGGGTCAGGCTTAGTCCATGTTTGACTCAGTAGGCAGTGTGGAGCTTCAAGGGCTCTGATGTGTTGCTCACAGACATTCTGTCTGGGAAGCTCAGTCTCTAAAAGCAGTATTGTCCAGTGTCTTATTTTCCTCTTCCTGCTGATGATTAATATTAAAAATAGCAGTAATATGTAATGCCATTATAAATAAATTAAGATACCGCCAAACAAATATATGCTGACCATGTTCATTTAATCTTCGAGTTGCTCTTGGATGAGCAAGTCTGTGGTCTCTTAGCATAACTACTTTTGAGGGTGGCAGGTCCCGATTCCCATTTATGCCGTGACCAGTTTGATTTGATTAGTCCCTATCTGTGGCCTTTTCTGGCACATTTCACAGTACTTCCTTTTCCCCAGTCTCCTAAACATTTTTGTCCATCTCTAATATTTGTTGAGAAAAAATCTTGCATAAGCCTTGGGTCAATCTCCTGAAAAACAGATGCTGGTGACTGGTTTCTTATCCCAGAGATGAACAGTGTTCTTTTCAGGAGGTGGTCACAGCTCCTACGATACTGATAGCTTTTTTAAACCCAGATTTGTCTTTTTCTCATCCTGCAGTTCTTCAATAACTCTGACATTGTTTTATTACTGTGCAGGTGTTTTGTTTTTGTTTAGCAAAGTGTCAGGAGCTGTCAGCACATGATTCATTGCTATAATTTTGTGATTATATTATCTGTGAAAGGAATTATAAAGAACCACGAAGACTGATATGAGTGCACAGTGAATGGAAATGCAGGATCACCAGAAAGAACAACAGAAAACTGGCATGTCTTGATGACACCAGTATCAGCAGGTCTTCAGGATCTATGTACAGCTTCTCAGGATACCAGATCAGAAACCAAGAGCCACTGAATAAGTCCTTACACTTGATGGAAAATGAATTTGAATTGCATTCCCTTCCTAAGGAGTACTGGAAAGCACATCCAAAACCAGCATCTCATCACTAACCTAAGAAGACCCCAAAACACATGATGAGGACTCAGTAGCCAACATCCTTATTCTTCTGTATTGCCCAAGACAGAAAGACCAACCACCTCGGTATTGGCTTATGGTTTTAACATGTTTTATTCTGTATTGGGAATTAACATGGACTCAATATCCTATGGGTATATAAAACATATATAGTTTTAAAATGCCTAAAATGTCCTTCAAGCAATAAACACATTGTCAGACACTGCTGTCAGATATAGCATGTCTGGCAAAAGCAGATTTATCAGTAAAAAAATTCTCACTGAACTGCAGTTGTAGGTATCTTGGGGAATCGTAGCAGGAATACCTAATTTTTGCCAATCGCTGTAAAAGCTTGAAAAGTCTGAACTAGTTAGATATCATGGCATTAACTTCAGCCCTTCATTTTGATAATTTTGTGGTAACAGGTCTTTGTCAAGTGCCCCCTCTGGATAACTTTGTGGAGTATTTAATGTTGTATTTATTGTCATTGGATGTCCAGGCTGATGAGTCTTTTAGGTAACTTGTGAAAATTCTCAGATTTTTTTATTAATACCACTATGTCATATCCATTATGTGTTGTCTTATAATTGGATTTTCAGCTTACCACTACAGACATCTAGAAAAGGAATATTAGTAGTTCTTGCAAGAAACTGTTGTGCATCTTTTCTGTTGAAGCAGGCACAGTGGTAAAATCTTAGATTACTGTGAAATACCCTAGCATTCTGTAATATTCACTTCATTCATTCCAAAACACAGAAGGAAAATTATATGTTGCTTTTGTTTAGTAGTTTAAACTGTTTTTGCATCTTCCCTCAGATGAAAATGCCCTTTATTCAGGGCCTGTCATAAAAAATACATTTTATTTTCTGCTGAAAAGTCTTAGGTGCCCATCTCCAACCCAACATCTTCCCAAGATGCTTAACACTTGTGCAACAAGATTTAGTATTTCTAAGGTCATTAGCTAAAATTTTAGAGTTGCAAAGGCCTCAGAGAAAATACTTGATAAATATATTGGATAAATTTGATAAAATATCAGTCCTGTTCCTTGATATTATAAACTGTACGTAGTGGTGATGCAAAATTCTGTGGCCTGATTTTTTTGATTTATCACAGCTGGTAGTCAAAAGTCAAAATGCACTTGAGTGAAAAACAACCAGAGTGATCAGTGGTTCCTCACTCCTTCTCTCTCAGTATGGTTATAATAGGAGAGGAGTGCTTGGGTGCTTCCTGTGTTTCAAAGCACTTTTTCAGCACTGTACCCAAGCCTGGCAAATGCAGCTTTGCTACATTATGTGTTATAACCTTCCATCATGTCTACCTGAAATAACTCCTGAGTCAGTGAATAATGTGCAGACTCTCCTTTCTTGGTCAGGCATGAAAAAATGAAGCTCCTATGACCACTGAAGAGAATGAATAGTCGGTCGTGCATGTTAAGATCCCTGGACTGTGTAAATCTCTTGTTAGAACAGAGAAAAAGCTTACCAACCCTGTCCTGACTGTCCTGCAGAAGAAGGCAGCATCTGGCCAGTGATGTGTTCTGTCACAGCTGGTCAAGCAAACAGCTGTATTAAACACCAGCTCTGAAGTATCATACTGCTAAAAGCTTGCCATGTTTCCTATACATGTCAGCTCTCTGGCTACACTTTGGTCCCTTAGTACAGCGGGCTGTGAACAAAAAAAAAAAAAAAAGCTTTGAATAGCACATCAAAGCTACCTCACTAAGAATCTGGGCCTTAAAAGACACAACAATCTCTGCCCCAGAACTAGCAATAGGTCTCACTTTGTTTTAAAAATTCTTTTTGTTAGGACTTTGACATCTCATATGATTGACCCTGAGCTGGACCTGGTAATGGGTGGGGATCTACACTCTGTTCAGTCTGCATGTAGTTTTAGGTCAACTCTGGGAGAGACGAAGAGAATCTTTTCCTAGGAATGTGGGAATGAGGATCCAAAGCTTGGCAAAGAATGGCAAGGGCTGTGCACCCAGATGAAGCCAGGGGTCCTGCACCTGTGCCACAAGTTCTAAGTCCTAGTTCTCATACAGCCCACTGCATAACCTTTGCTCATGCTGCTGAGGAAGACCTGACAGAAATTATGCAGAAAGGTCACAAAGTTAAACTTAGAGATAAAAATGAAATTGTTGAGACAGGATTGTTAGCAGGTGAAGCATTCAAGAGGAAAACACAACAAGAAAAGGTGTAAAATCTTAAAGGAAAGAAACAAGTTTGCTGAAGAGTTAACCTAGGAATCAATAATTGAGTTATGTCATCATTGTTATCAGTCCCAATGGAGCTGGTGGGGCACAGCAGCTCTGCAACACCTGTGAGCCCTTCCAGTCAGTTGCAGAGAATGAGCCCTCCCCACCTTCAAAGACTTTGGGTTGGTAAGCATACTAATGCCTAAGAGCTAATCCTTGTATATAATTACTTGCAAAGATAGTGCCAAACTGAAGGTGTCCAGATAAATTGCCCCTCAAAACAGATTGTGACAGCCAGGAACATTAAACTGGAGGTTAAGTAAATGATTGTGTAAAAATGATGACATACTGCTGTAAATTTTCTAGGCATCAGGCTATGGAGAAGCAGGAAGCCCTAGTGTGTGGTTTAGCCTGGAGGAGAACTGAAGGGGAAGAGACACCAGCAGTTTGCCATCGTGGCTGGTAGTGGAGGTAGCAAGGAGTCATACTAAAAGTCCCCTTACGTTAGAAGAGTGTGTTGAGCAGGATGGGCTCCTGGCATGCTGAAACTGTGCACTTGAAAGATCCCTCTCTGCTCTCATAATTTCACTGCTTCACTTTCTTCTAAGAACATATTTCTTGTGAATACTAATGATGTCCAGTATGAAACTACTACTTGGTTTCACAGCAAAAAACCAGAGAAAGGTGCTTCTAAGAGACTCTGACCTGTTTCAGGCAAAATGCAGGAGGTCTCTAGAGCATACAGAAAGAAGTAAATAGTTAAACAGTTTGTAAAGTCCTAAGAAAGGGAAATGCATATTAATAGAGAATGTAGCTCATGTCTTCTTCACTCATACTGATCACACATCAAGGCTAATGGAATTTCTGTTTTTTCTACAGATGTTTTCTCTGAGGCTTTTCACACTTTCTTATTAAATATTTTTTTAATCTTGCGTTCTTTCTGACCCCAAAATTCATTCCAGTGCTCATTTACTTCCTTCTTGTAGAGTTTAATAGCTTACATCTAGAGGCTCTCCGGTAGGAGATGAGCATAGCTGTCTTTAAATTGGTTCTTGTTGGTGTTTATTAGAATTAAGCAGTACCTGAGAGGACAAAAATGTAATTCTCATGTCCTACTATGTTTCTGAATTCAATAACTACTAATAATTGATGCTGCTAGGTGTTTAAGATGCATGCATTGATATCTCTGGTTATTGACTATTACATAAACTTCAGCAAGTTATTTTTGTCAATTTACAAGCACAAATCTGTTTTTATCTTCGTTGATCTGAAATCTTGTTATTCTTGCCACTTTTTTCAAGTCTGTCATTTCAGATGATTGAAGAAGGAGTTAAGACACCTTTTTACTTTTTGTGGTGAATGCAAAGGTATTTCTTTACATTGCTCTTGGTTTCCTCTTCAAGCTCTTACATTTAAAAAAATCTTAATTCCATAGGTTTACTCTTTTTAATTCAGATATTCAATTTCATTCATTTATATTGTCCTTCATTTTCAGATTTCCCAGATTTGCTGTTCTTATGCATTACCAACACATTGGATACATACATTTTCTTGAAATTTCAGAAATTCTTGTGGCAGAAATAATTCTGCTAAGGTTTTGACCCAGAAATGAACTCTTGAAAGCAGTAATTTGCAGTTTGTTCATCACAAATTCAAATAAGAAAATAGGAAACTTTTAATTGTGATTTCTTTCCTTATGATTTTAAGCCATATGACCCATGTTTCGATAATTCATGCTTTGAAAATAACTGTTTTCTTGCCCACAAGATCCAACATCTTCACAGATTTTGACCATACTTTTCCATTTTCTTTCTGTATACTGGTAGATTTGTACTTCCTTTGTGTTCACTATTGAGTGCATAATCAGAAAAAGACCTTAACTACAGTACCATAATAATATCACTGTATTATTAATATGAAAATAATTTATTTGCTTTTCAGGGATAATGGAGATCTCATTTGACTTTTAAAGCAGTAAAGCTTACCTACAATGCAGACAAAGAGCTAACAGACCTAGTTATTAGTTTTCCAAATAATGTGAACTTCTAGGTACCCCAATACTCTGCTAAGGCTTGTCGTTAATTGCTACTTGTCAACAATAGAACTTTTTTAATATATATCCACAGAACTGCATTTCAGACTAATGAGTTAATTTATTGTGACTTTCCTAAATTCAGAGTTGGAATAGATGATATAGTTTAGTGCCAGGAAGGAACTTCTCTTTTTAAACTAAATTCAATAAAGTAAATTTCTTTTTAAACTAATTTCAATAATGTCAATAAAGTAAATTTCTTTTTAAGCAAAAATGATGCATTGAAGGTAGGGAGGAGGCCAATTATGGCATGTGATAAAATCCATAAAAATGAAACCAAAAGTTCATTTTGCTTATTACACAAGACTAGTTGTTTATCTGATGAAAGTGAATGATAAGCTAGCTTGTTCATGTTGTGTTACCTTAAAACCAGGGGATGTCTTTTTTTTAGTGAGAACTCATCAATATGGGTTTATTAACACACTAGTTTACTAGTTATTCTCTCAGTTATAAGAACATGTTTTCATGTTCTTAGAATTATTTGGAAGATACTGTGGGCAAAATAATGAATTAGTATTAAATAGCAATTTTTTAAAATACAGTGAGACATTACCAAGAGAGTACAGGGACAAGACAGATGTACAGGTTTATCAGCAGAGGGAAACAAGCTGTAGCATCCCTCCCAGCATCACCCAGGGGTTCTGGGTTTTCTATCCCATGATGGAATTCACAGCCCCTCAATTCACACTGCTTCTAATATGAACTTGATTTCAGATTCAAGTAGGTAGTTAAATACACTACACTTGTAGTCTGTAAAATATTTAGACTTCCTTAGATGAGCTTTATGACATATAAAGTATTTTGTAAAGGCAGTTGAAATACCAGGTGCATTTGGATGTATTCGACCAATATCAAAATAAAAATCTTCACATCAACTCCAGTCATTAAATTATCTTGCTTTTCAGATTGGTGAATAACTCCTAGAAAGTGAAAGGATATTGGCATGACAGTCATGAAAATCAAATAATTTCCTTTGTCACTGATCTTTTTCCATCACTATGGCAAGTCTTTGTGCCTCAGCTTCTTCTCCCATTTCTTACTGAGGCAGTTGATCTCTTTGGGATGGAATTGCTCTTGACTACATGATAGTAGAGCACCCTAAAGGACAGACCTGACACTGGGAGGATCAGGTGAACTAGTCATGTCAAAAAGAGATGCAGTATGAATTTCATCATGGTCACTGCTATTGAATATACACATACTCTGCAGCATATCCTGATAATTTTGTTTATGCTTCTTCCTTGGTAAAGACATGCAGACAGTTTTGACAACTTAGCTGCAAGCTTATCCTAAGCTCACTTGCAAAAATTTGTTTGGCTGTTTTTACTTGGAATATCATTGTTTTGTATTTGTATGTGTGTATAGATATAGTAATAATAGATGTGTATTTAAAGAAATATATATGTACTTAAAGATGAATTGTACTTATGAAATGCACTCTAAGACACCGTTTGATGGATTTATTTTCTTCCTTGGTATGGAAATGTTATATACCAGGAAAATGAGAATTTATGCATTTGTATCTCATTCTGTTATAAAAGAAGGAATGACCAAATAACATTAAATATAACACATTCTTCATTTTTAGTGGAAATGGGATTCCTGTCCAGTTTAGAGACAAGGACTTGCAGAATTCAGATTTCCTAACATCTATGCTTCTATAAAACATTTCAGAGACCTAGTGCTCTGCCTTTCTTTTCTCTATGCCTCATTGTACCAAAAGGGTATCGTGTCCAATTGCAGTCTTACTTCACAGTGGTCCACATTGCAGTAGCAGATGTCAATGTTTAATACTGCCTGTAGCTTTAATGGATGACAATGCTCAATGTAGAAGTACATTTTAGGACACTGAAGATGGACCAGGGATTCATATTCTTCAGGGGACTGATTAATTTTAAACTTATTTCTTTCCTTGTGTCTATATTTAGTATAAGAACAAATCATTTTCATATAATTTTCTGTTCTGGTTATAATATTAAGGATGTCAAGGGAATGGATAAATGGATAAATGTTCTGCTATTTTCTCTTTATTATTATAATTTTTCTCACAAGATTGAGAAAAAAGGGAGAATATAATGAGAATAAAAATGCACAGTATTGAAGCATTAAAATTTGGTGATAATTCATTCCTGAGACAGACTACAGCAAGTACAGAATGCAGTATAAGATATATTAATTTTTCTGACAAAATCTGTAGAAGGAGTAGGAAATGGTAGAAAGGTAATTTACTATTATTGCAATCATCCTAAGGTGCAGTCTCATGTTCTCTTAGAAATGTCTGTTGTGGCAGCATAGCTGTGGATATTTTATTTGAAAGTATTCATCAGTTTAGATTTATTTCTAAGGTATGGAAGCAATACTGGGATTTGTGCATAGGTCATTAATTCTACTTTGAGAAGATAAATATCAGTTTTTTCAGACTATTTAAAAGAAAGAGATTTTCAAAGGAAAAGATAAATTTCTAGATGTTGACATTGATATAGGAATTTTTAATGTTATCTACCAAAACTAAAAACAATCAGGTTTTGACTTTTTCGTTTGTGAGTTTAGTTCTGAAATACTGTATTATTTACATCAGTGAGAATAGTTATGGTTCAATTTAGAACTCTGCTCTTAAGTTTAATCCTACTGTAGCTATCAAGATGTGGAATAATAGGGGACATTTTTTCCTAGTAATTCTGCTGTGAGATTTGTGGGCTTGAAATATATATCTTGAGATTATATGTCCAAACAAAATTTAGCAATAATAAACACTTAAATAAAATACTATTAGTGCACAGACCATTATCTCTTTCCCTAAATTGCTTCAGTTGAATTTAATATACTTCTACTGAGAAATTGTACCAAGAACTTTACTGTTTGATGATTAACCAATAAATAGTTGGCAATACATTTTAGCTTTAGACAATATTTTCCCTGCATGAGAAATCTCAGTCACTCTGCCAGAGAGGTTTAGTCACTAGAAATGCTGTAATTGTCCATGTGGATGAACAATAGCTGATGTTGCTAATTCGAAGTGGGTTTTTTTTTGTTATTGTTAACAGGCAAAGACTTACACAGACCCAGGACTAAGAGTGAAGGAGTAGCTGAGCTTTCCGTGGGGCAGGGTATCAAGGAGCTGGAACAAAGCTGTCTTTAGTGTGCATCAAACAGCCAAAGCCTATCTCAGAGTTGCAGAGAAATGGAGATTATATTATCTCCCAAATGGTTGTCATGAGACTAACTTGAAAGAAATCTAAATCTAGTAATCTGTCACCCTGAAGGAGCCGTGTAGTAAGGTATTTAAAGAAGCTAAGATTAGAGTAGCTTCATTTGCAATTTAAATTTCCTACAGACTATTTTTTGAAAGCACACACAAGGGTCCTAGGTTGTGAATTATTGTTCAGTGGGGGGCTATATTTGAATTGTATTTTTCAAACTGTCTTTTACCCGTGCCTGGCTTTCCCCTGCATTTGTAAGGGAAAGTTCAAAGGTGTGTACACAACCACCACCGCATGCCATGCTCCAGTTTCTGCCGATGCGGTCCTGGCACTGCTCTGGGATGGCACAGCTGCCTTCAGCACTCTTGGCTGATTTCTGCCAGCAGTGCTCACTCTGAAGTGGGTCTGGAGACAGCAACCAGGCTAGAACACATTTATATATTGCACCTGTGTTAAACAAATGAAGCACAAGTCATGTGAAAGGCCTGGCACTAAGCTAGATCTTCCTCAGTTTCCTAGGAAGAGTCCTGTCCTTAGCCTTAGGGTCTCCTACATACTGCTGATGCCTTTTTCTGGTCTTAAAAAAATTGAGAGTCAGACACGGTTAAGGGATAAGGGTTTTTTACCTCAGTATTTTAATAAGGATCCTTATTGGTGCACCACTTCATCAAGGTGGGATGTGCCGCAATGCACACATACGATAAATTGCGTATATAATTTATAGATGTTACAAATTAACATATCTAATAAAAATGCTCTAATGGGAGGCCTGGATGTGATATTCCTTCATTTGAGGAATTTTTTCCTGGATGGGCCAAATTTTTAGTTTATAGGATATGTTCTAGGGAGGACCTTGGTTTCCCAAGATAGCGTAGGGTTTTCTGGCCTCCTACTATGAGGCCTTTAGGATGTTCGGTCTCTTGGCGTAACAAAATACTAGGGTTATGCTAAGTTATTAGACTTAAGGAATTACATGTATGCATGTTAAGAATATTGAGGATATATAAAAGTTATATAAAAGAAAAGGCAAAAAATCATCTTGGCATCACTGCAGAGGATGCCAAATGGTTTGATTCAGGAGTTTGGATTTTAAATCATTAAAAAAACAGTGCAGGACTCCGCGCTCAAGAACTTAAAAATTTTGGGGGGGGTTTTGGATCCCATAATGGACTTGTGGGTGCTTTGATGGTTGGAAGTTGTTTTGGCACAGTGATTATTAAATGATAATTTTTGATTTTTGTAGAAGTTAAGAGGGCAGACTTGGGCTTGTTTAGGAGACTAGTTGTGAGAGTACCTTGGGAGGCAGTCCTGAAGGGCAAAGGAGTCCAGGAAGGCTGGGCATTCTTCCAGAATAAAATCTTCAAGACACAGAAGCAGACTGTCCCCATGTGCTGAAAGATGAGCTGGCAGGGAAGAAGTCACCATCCCTGAAGGTATTTAAAAGACATGCAGATATGGCACTTAAGGATGGGGTTTAGAGGAGGACTTGGCAGTGCTGGGTTAAGAGTTGGCCTCAATGATCTCAGAGGTCTTTTCCAACCTTAAAAATTCTATGATTCTATAACATACCAGGCAGCATTTACAAGATAAGTAGCTGGAATTTAGAATCACAAATTCCCTTCTATTCACTGCTTTGTTAGGATGACTTGAAGGTTTATGTTAGTGCAAGGCCCAAACAGATTGATCAGATTTTTCTTTTCTGGTTAGATCTTGGTTCCTCTCTGCTGGATATGTATTTTTACATATTTACTTTTATTTTTACAATTTACTTTTATCTCTGTCCTACCACAGGCTCTTCTGCTCCCATTCTGAGCTATGATAAACCCATCCCAGTTCTTAACTGATGAGAAGTACCCCAAGGCCTTGCTGCTTTAGTTGGCAGTATAACACAGACATAGTGTTTTTCCTTGGTATGGATAGCTCTAGAAATGAGGATTGGCCTTGTACATAATCTCACAACAGTACCACAGATTTAGTTCTATCCCATGGGAATTATGACCCTGCATGATACGAGCAGCATCAAGTAGGAAACATGATTGAAGGGAATGATTTCAACCACCCTTAATTGAACAAATGGGGATTTTTAATATAAGAAAAAAGATACGTGGGTGCTGCCAGCCTAAGAGGTTTATTTCCCATTTAACCCTGCCATGCTGAGATCTTTGACTGGTCCAATACTGCTCAGTCACTGCAAAAACACAGCTCATTCTTGTGAGCCATGCAGGCTGCCTCTGGGCTATTCTGATTCTGGCAACACCACCAAGTTTTTATGTATGCTGTGACAGTCCCTGTGTCCCCAGTACTGTTCTTGCATCTGCACCATAAAGTGATAATTATGCCTAGGTAGTATGCAAAATATATACCTACAAGACCTTAAAATAGCTTTATATAATTAATTAGTAATGTTTGCTCACTGTTTTTAATGTAGTCCACATATTATTATTCTTTACAACCAATATATTTCATCTACAACCCCAAAGTGTCAGACTTGTTCAGTAACCAAAAGTGGAGCACATGCGATACAAGAAAGCATGAAGTGTATTAGAGATCACACCAAGGATAACTCAGGACAAACAATTGGCTCAGGAGCCAGAGGAAAGAAAACATCATGAAGAGCAACCAAATGAGGAGAGGACTTGCAGCAGGGCAGGGTATTTATCCCCCAATTGTGGCAACTTCCTGTTTACTTTGGTGACTATAAACCCATGCTGAGCTAGAATGAATTTCTTTTCCAAGAGAGAATATGTTTGGGTTAAGAATAAATGATCATTTCTTTTTAACAGCACACCAATTCTGATCAGATGCCAGCATGAAGACAAAGGAGATTAAATTTATTTAACTTCTCTCAGGTAAACGGGTCATACACTGCAACAGCCTAGACTTAACATTTCAAATGGCAGTGTCTTCTTACAGAGTGAGCAACAATGTCAAAACTTCTTGCAGTCAGCTCCTGACAGAGAGGAAGGAGCTAATGGTTGAAAGAAAATGTTAGTCATTACAGCTTGAAATTTGTGGCCTTAGTTTCTTGCTAGAGATTAGATACTCTTAAAACAATATTTTTAATCTTAAAGCTTCCCTAAAAGCCTGATAACAAGAAAGTACTATAATGAAAATCCATATAATGTTGATTATATTGTCAATAATAATGAAAATGTTTCTGTTGGTCTTCATGAAAGTGGGTTAAGTACCATGTGTCTCTGCAGAGAAATTGCCAGCTAAATGCATTTATTTTTCTGGAGACCTGTCAAAACCTAACATGGCAGTATGTTCCTTCTACATGAGATGAAACAGCTACACTGCCAGTAAGAATATGTCAACATGGTAAATTTTTGCTTCTCTGAAAGTGGGCAGCTTGATGATTGCAGCCAGATTGTGACACCAAGGAGCATTGCTGTCGAATCTACTACCTCAGATCAGAAAGGAAACACAAAGGTATGTCAGTCTGAATAATCTTTCCTCCTCTGAAAGACAAATTGCATGTCAAAGCTATCACTACAAACTAAACAGCTGTGTGGTGGTAAGATACTTTTATCTCTGTTCTAATTTGGTTCTGGTAAAACAAATGCACAAAATTAATAATTTGGATTTACACTTCCTATATATTTCCTTGTTAGAAGATTTGCAGGTGGGTCTCTCTTGCATCAGTTGCTGCAGAGACATCTCCCAGAGATAATCATAGAGTCATCGAATGTTAAGGGTTTGGAATGATTATCTAGTCCCAATTCCCACTGCCGTGGGCAGGGACATCTTCCACTAGACCAGGTTGCTCAAGGCCTTATGCAGCCTGTCTTTCTGCCATGGCTATCTGCAAGGGCAGCATTGCTTCTTTTGCAAGTCCGTTAGCAGGTCTGGAGGGGTGCTGTGAGCATGTTTTCATTGCTGCTATTCTTATTTTTAAGCTACCTTAAATAAGGTTTTTTCCTACGAAGAAAGGCTTTTTGGAGGATATTAGAAATGACATTTTTCATGCTATTTTTGAAAGAATATGGTACAAATGATGTAATAATGTAATATTTTGTACTTCTGTAGAAGTCTGCATTTGCTATTCTCAACAATAAAACCATTTTCTAATGTATGTCTAGACAAGTGGATAAGCACAAATCTAGCACACTGATTCTTCTCTGTTTTGTGTTTTCGTTGTGTTGTGTTTACAAGGGTTTTCCCTTGTAAATATGTTAATTTCACTAAAGAAAATGAGCCTTTCTTTTCCTGCCTGATGGAGAAACTGACTTCCTTGGATCCCTGCCTGTCTTTATCTCATCATACCAGGAAGGGCTGGAGGGTGCAGTATGGGCAGTACAGGCTGGTGACAGAAAGTGTCAGAGCCTAAGTCCCATTGTGAAGGAAGGGGATGTGTAAAACTTTCCCTGGGCTTTCCAGGCAGTAGTGGTCTTTACATCAGTGCCTTGCTGAGCAGGAATGTAGACATATGCAGAGAGCAAAGCTGTGCAGGCACATTTTTCTTCAGTCATAATAAATACTCTATGTTGGAGGTATGGCTAAGTAAGAGCAATCTGAAGATGATAATGAGGACAGTGTGTAAGCAGCCCCCAGAAAACTCCCTGCTCTTGTACCATCTCTGGGAACATTTACTGTGGTTGTGGTTGTGTGCTATCTTATGGTGGGGACAGAAATTAGGTGCAGAAGTATTAGGAAAGTTTCTTGCTTTAAAAAGAAAATGCAAAGACAAGATTGTTTCACTCCTGACCTGATGTGGTTTAAGATATCATGCTGCCCTTTAACTTCTTGAATGATGCAGTAAGATGGATAAATATTTCATTTCCTTCTGAAATGTCTTTTATGAGAGAGAAAAAATTTTCTCTTAGTTCACACGGGACAGCGAATCTTTGAGAAATTCTGGCACAGTTATTTGTACCTGTATGCAACACTGGCTCTGCTAAGGAGTTCTGTGCAAAATAGTTTGGGTTCACATACTATGTGATACCAGAACTGCTGCATGTCGAAGAGGCTGAAGCTTAGCTCAGATATGGTACTAGAAGAAGCAGTTACAGCAGCAAGACACAGGAAGAGCATCTGGCTGGACATACTTGGCATATTTGGCATGGACATACTTGTAGGCATCCACATGTTGAATGTCCAGCCAAAGAAAGTCACAAGTTGCATATGTTCTAGGGAAAGCCATCACATCTGCACTTGTTACTCAGGTGACACACACACTTTATCTGCAGATGGGAAGAGTGATAGTCTGCTCCCAGAAATATGTTTTGGTGGCAGAAGTTGAGGCTGATCATGGCCAGGCGCAACCTCATTCTTTAACAAGAGTTATTATATCCACTGAAAGGATCCCAGATCCTCAATACCATTTTTCTCAATGGAACAGCTTGATTTCCTCCCACTGTGCTTGTAATAGCTTAAGACTGAGTATAAGAAATAGATTTCATTTCAACAATCACAACATTACAGTGATCTTCTTTCAGTCTCGTTCATTGCTGCTGTTAAATTCAGAACACAAAGGCAATAATAGGGCTATTTTTTCAGAGTAATTTACAGCTGCTGAAGGTGTGTGCCTCAGCTGTGCAATTCTGACATTGATACCACTACTGGTGTGCTTTGTTAGAAGCTGAAAGTTTTAAAATTTGTTTCCTTATACTACCATGAGTCTTCAGGAACAGTGTCTATTTCAAACCAGATAGATATATCTCTTGAGCTTGCTAGAATTTTCTGCATTTCCTTTGTTGTTCTTCACTCTCTGAAGTTTGTATACATATGCTTTTGAATGTTCATGTTTAGCCTGTGTTTTAGAATTTGTTTCAAAACTTCCCCATTGTACTTCTCATGTTTCATGTTGTCAGGTAAATCAAATAGCAACTACCTTGTTCTTGCTTCTTGCTTGTTAAGCTTTGCTTTTTAAGCTCGAACATTCCAGCTGTTGCTTCTCTGCATAATATCATCAGCACACTTAAATAAGTTACTATACAAGTTATGTCAGGTTTTCTGAATGTTCTAGTGGCTAGTCATGATCTGGCAATAAAACCAGAAAAAAAAAATCACAACTCTCCTAGTCTATCTTTATTTCTTATATTTTTCCCCCCTAGGATCATAACTGTTGATATATAGTTTGTATACACTTATGTATCATCAGGAAGAAATGCTCAGTATTCAAAAGACACTGGCATTTTGTTTCAAGGCTGTAGGTGTCTTTGTCCAGGCTTCTTAGTATAGGATCTCCATTTGAACCTATACTCTTCACAGTTCAGCTCAGTGCTCTTCTGTCCAAGAGCTAATTTAGAAGTTGGTGACCTCCTTTTTTGTATCTTCTTCCTTAGCATTTTCTTTCTAAGGCAGATACATCTTTTACTTTTGGTAGGCCCAAATCTCTATAGCCATAAAGAGGTCACCCTTCAACTGGCAACATTTCTTTTGTTGCCTGGTAAGCATTTGCTGATTTTTGCCCACCTCCTCACTCTGAAGGAATAGATTTCAAAGGCTTTATTGCCTGCTTACCACCTATTATAATTTAATGTTTCTTTTTTTTTTTGTTAAATGCAGAATTCAAGGCATTGTTTTTACAATTGTCATATTTACAAAGGTAAAACATGAAAAGAATCATGCGGTTAAGTATGAAAATAGCTCTGCAATTTCCTCACAAGTATATTCCCATACTTTCTGTCGTATTTTGAATGTTTCTGTGGAACTTAGTCTACTCTTGAGCAAGTGTTGATTGATTACTACTAGAACAGGGCTTTTGGCAAGAAGTAAGGTTAATGTTGGCAAGATACTTTATAATTACTAGAGTGTGAAAACCAACACAAATGCATGCATTATGCAAAGAACTCAGTCTCAAACCACATGTACGGGTTTCTATTGGAACTGATTATAGAAGTCAGTTACACTATTTAATGGGAAAAATAAAATTAGAATTGGTAATATTTAATGCTGAAATATCTAAAAGTATTGAAATTAATTTCAAAATAATGTAACCACTATGTGTAGGAGGTCTTCATCTGCTACATTTGTTGCTAAGATGCCTCCTATTCCTTTCCTTTTTCTTTAGTGGTTCTAATATGGTACTTTTTGGAAGAGCTTCCTTTTGGATATTTTGTCTTTGGTGACTTAATTATAATTCTGGTCCAAACATTTCAGTGAAACAAACCATTTACAGTTTGGTGAGGGTTTTTAATTAAGAAAGATTAAATGAATTTACAAGTAAGAGTGTAAGAATTTTCATCTTGAAATAGAAGGAATAATTTCTTGATAAAATACCAAGGAAAATGCATTGAAAATAAGATTAAACTGTTTAAGTATAGGACAGTGTCTACTATTATATTGGTATCTGCAAAAAACAGGATAGAACACTGATATCCAAGAGAAGTTCTAATCTTGGATTGCCATTTTACTGAGAATGATATCTGGAAAAGAAAATTCATGTTTGATATTGATTCTTTCTCCAAATCCATTGTAGTTTCATATCATTTGACAACACTTCAGTTTTGTGCAGTGAGCCATAACTTCCTACGTAAGGACTGTGCCATCTTCTGGTTTTATCCATCTTTCTCTGACCTGTGCCTTCCTTTTCCTCTTCACCTCACCAGTGCCAAAATGATGCATCAGTTTGACTCTGTCATCAGTTACTCAAAAGTGAGGAAATGAGCATCTCTAGAAGTTTTTCAACATCTTCTAGACCTTTTTCTTGAGATAAAACATCTTTTTATAAATGTCTTTTTCTGTCCACTAGTCATTGGGTAAGTAGCTCATACTGTGATGTCCAAATTTTTAAATACCTAAAATTCTAGCAAATGAATCTTATCCATGATATTTTAAATCAGAAGTATTAGTCTTGGAAGAGATGTACTGCTACAGATGGAGAATTACATGTTCCTAGTAAACAGACTTTTGGGGATCCAGACTCAGAATCTGACAGATAGTCTGTGATTAATGCACATTAACAGGAGTCACACAGTGGTACAATCACCAGGCTCCCTTTAAATTAGCCAATTGCTCATGGAAAATGCTTTTTTATAAGCTTTAGTTGGAGCTTGTAGATATTCAGACTTTAACCATGAAAAAAGCTGTAAGAAATGTTTTCCCCAAAAAAGCTCAACATACTAGTTTGGAACAAAGACATAGCTTTTCAGGGTATGGAGGAAAAAAATTATGAGTGCACTTTTTTTTTTTTTTTTTACTGTGGTATTTGACTGCATTGTGGCTTGCTCAGACATTCTTGTCTGAATATCTTAAGGTCTGGAGATTTTCAAGGGAATCTAGGCCAGCATATGGATTTTAGAGCACTTAGAACATTTGATATAGACAATAAGATCATCTTTACATTTGATGTGAAGGTGCTGTGACCCAGTGAAAACATCTGTATTCATTCATGAAAAGTATACATAGGTGTTGTATGTTGAAAATTCAGTGGGTGCTTCTGCACCTGCATGTGGGGGATTTTGATTTGTATTTCCACCGTTATTTAGATTACTCAGGAGGTAATGTTCTCTTCAGAAATCCTCGTGTTCTGTTAAGAAAATGATGGCTGTGGTTTGACCTTCTTTAAAAAGACACAGAATAATTGTCAGAAAGAGCATCAGCTAGCAAAGTTGCTGTAAAAAAAGACAGGATGAGAGTAGCTGTTTTAGGATTATTCAATTCTTCAAATAAATGGAATAACTGAAGTATTTGCATTAGTGTCTGAGCATCAAAGATCATTAAAACCATGAAACCCTGGTTTATGTAGAGAGGGGTGATTTTGTTAATCATGGATTCCCATCAAACTGAGTTGGGAAACAGTTAAATATTGAATGACACAGAGAATAATATAGCTATTTATGGAACCACATCACACCTTCAGATACTACTGTACCACATGTATAGCTTGAGATCTTATATGTTTTGAGGTAGGAAGGATATTTCTGTGGATAGATTGAGGCACAAGACAATGGGGGCAAGACTAAAAAAAAAAAGTTTGTGTGGCTAAATGAATTCTTGTGATTTTCCATTATTTTTCCATAGGGGTATTGTGTTCAGAACTTAGCTCTCTACAGAAAATAACATTATGCATTGTATGCATTTGTTGCCTCTTCACCAGGTGCACAGTCATGACATAACATATCATAACATAACATCATAACATAAGAAGTCATAGACTCATAGAAAGGCTTGGATTGGAAAAGATCTTAAAAATCATCCAGTTCAATCACTTTACTGTGGGCAGGGGCACCTTCCACTAGACTAGGTTGCTCAAAGCCCCATCTAGCCTGGCCTTATACACTTACACGGATGAGGCATCTATAGCTTCTCTGGGCAACCTGTCCCAGTGCCTCACTATCCTCACAGTAAAGAATTTCTTCCTGACGTCTAATTAATCTCTTTCAGTGTGAAGGCATTGCCCCTTATTCTGTAATTACAGGCTCTTGTAAAAAGTCCTTCTCCGTCTGTCTTGTAGGTTCCCTTCAGGTACTGGAATGGATCCTCAAATGAAGTCACCCCAAAGCCTTCTCTTTTCCAGGATGAACAATTCCAATTCTCCCAGTCTTTCCCTGGAGAGGTGCTCCAACTGTGCATGGTGGCCTCCCTGGACTCGCTCCAACAGATTCATGTTCTTCCTGGGATGGGGCCCCAGAGCTGGATGCAGCACTCCAGGTGGGTCTCACCAGAGTGGAGCAGTGTGGCAGAATCCCCTCCCTTGACCAGCTGGCCACGCTGCTGTTGATGCAGCCCAGGACACAATTGGCTTTCTGGGCTGGGAGGGCACTTTGCCTGCTCATGTGCAGCCTCTCATGCACCCCAAGTCCTTCTTGGCAGGGCTGCTCTGGATCTGTTCCTCCCCCAGCCTGTGGTGATACAGGGGCTGCCCTGACCCAGCTGCAGCACCTTGCCCTTGGTCCTGTTAAAACTCATGGCATTCCCACCAGCCCACTTCTTAAGTTTGTCCAGGTGCCTCTGGATGGCATCCCATCCTTCAGGTGTGTCAGCTGCACTACTCAGCTTGGTGTCATCTGCAAATTTTCTGAGGGTGCACTTAAGCCCTTTGTGTATGTCATCAATGAAGATATTGAATAACACTGGTCCCAATGCTGACTCCTGAGGGGCACCACTTGTCACTGATGACCATTGGGACTCTGACCCATTGATCACTACCCTCTGGATGTGACTGTCCAGCTAATTTCTTATCCATCTAACACTCCACCTATCAAATCCATCTCACTACAATTTAGAGAGAACGTTGTGGGGGGCCATGACAAAAGCTTTACAGAAGCCCAGATAAATGATAGCTGGCAGCCCTTCCTTTGTTCACTGGTGTAGTCACCCCATCGTAGAAGGCCACTAGGTTGGTAAGGTGGGACTTAGCCTTGGAGAAACTGTGCTAGTGTCTTGAATCATCTCTTTGTCTTCCATGTGCCTTAACACAGGTTCTAGGAGGATCTGTTCCATGACTTTCCCAGGCACAGAGGGGAGGCTGACGGATGGGTGGTTCTCAGGGTCCTTCTTTCTACCCTTTTCAAGGTGGGTACAATGCTTCCCCTTTTTCCAGTCACCTGGGACTTCACCTGACTGCCATGGCTTTTCAAATATGATGGAGAGTATCATGGCAACTACATCAACCAATTCCCTCAGGATTCTGGGATGCATCTCATAAGGTCCTGTAGACTTATAGGGTCTTTCTTCAGGTGGATATTTACTTTTCCTGATCTTTACTTATAGAGGAGGGACTTTGCTTTCCCAGTCCCCATCCCACTGTCCATCCACTCCAGAAGCATGGAAAGAGAGGCTGTTACTGAGGACTGAGGCAAAAAAGTTGTTGAGTACCTCAGCCTTCTCACTATCCATTGTTACCAGTTTATCAGTGTTGTTTACACCTTCCTTGACCTTCCTTTTCTGATTAACATACCTGCAGAAACCCTTCCTGTTATTCTTTGTGTGCCTTCTTCAGTTCCAGCTTCTTCTTGGCCTTCCTCACCCCATCCTTGCACAAGCGACCTTCACCTCTATCGTCTTCCCAGGCTACCTGTCCTTGTTTCCACTGCCTGTGGATTTGCTTCTTTGCCTTTAGTTTGACCAGCAGGTCCCTACTCAGCCATGCCAGGCTTTTGCCTTCCT
>VXAX01003955.1:87535-105948 GCA_013399835.1 Leptocoma aspasia
TCCCTCAGGATTCTGGGATGCATCTCATAAGGTCCTGTAGACTTATAGGGTCTTTCTTCAGGTGGATATTTACTTTTCCTGATCTTTACTTATAGAGGAGGGACTTTGCTTTCCCAGTCCCCATCCCACTGTCCATCCACTCCAGAAGCATGGAAAGAGAGGCTGTTACTGAGGACTGAGGCAAAAAAGTTGTTGAGTACCTCAGCCTTCTCACTATCCATTGTTACCAGTTTATCAGTGTTGTTTACACCTTCCTTGACCTTCCTTTTCTGATTAACATACCTGCAGAAACCCTTCCTGTTATTCTTTGTGTGCCTTCTTCAGTTCCAGCTTCTTCTTGGCCTTCCTCACCCCATCCTTGCACAAGCGACCTTCACCTCTATCGTCTTCCCAGGCTACCTGTCCTTGTTTCCACTGCCTGTGGATTTGCTTCTTTGCCTTTAGTTTGACCAGCAGGTCCCTACTCAGCCATGCCAGGCTTTTGCCTTCCTTGCCCAGCTTCTTGCTCCAGGGGATTTCTACCCTACCTCCCGAGTTCTGTGGAAGACTTTCTTAAAGACCTGCCAGCTCTGATCTGCTCCCTTGTCCCAGAGGTCAGTCTCTCAGGGGATCCTATTGACTATCTTCTTGAAGAGCTGGAATTTTGCTTTCCTAAAGTTCAGCCACTCAGGCTGCCTCCAACCTTCATGTCCCGCTTAGCTCGCATTTGTTGGTGACTATCAGATCCAGGAACACATTCCCTCTCCTAGGGCTGTCTCTTATCTGGCTGAAGAAATTACCCTCCATGCATTCCAGGAGTCTCCTGGATTGCCTACTCCTTGCTGTGAACCTTTCCCAGCAGATGTTGGGGTGTTTGAAGTGCCCCAGCAGAACAAGAGCCTGTGAACATGATGCCTCCTGTAGCTGGACCAAGAAGCCTTTGTCAGTAGGCTCCCCTTGATCAGGGGCCTGTAGTAGACATGGAATGTGAGGTTCCCTTTGTTGCCTCAATCTCTGGTTCTTACCCACAGGCTTTCAGCCTGCTTGTGGCTGTTCTTCAGAGACAAGTCTTCACACTCATTTCATCTTGTTCACATCAAGAGATGTACATCAAGAGAGGTGGCAGCCTCTCCACCTCTCCTCCTCTGTCTTTTCTGAACAGCCCATAGTAATTGCTAGTCACGCTCCAGTCATGGGATTTGTCCCACCATGTGTCAGTAATGGCAACAAGGTCATAACTTTCTAGCAGACCGTGTCTTCCACCTCCTCCTGCTGCCTGTGCTCCATACATTGGTGTAAAGGCACCTCAGCTGGGCTGTTGGATGTGTTGCCTTCCTAGATGGACACTCCTTGAGTCATTTGAGATATTTCCCTGGTGTTTTCCTGTTGGCTTCTGTTACCTCACGAGTCCCTGATGTGTATATCAAAGAATGATGGAATTTTTATAGTAAGACCATATATTTTGACTTGCATAAGTTCCCAAATTTACGATGCTTTAATTCTCAGACCATGCATAAGTTAAATTACATAGATTGATCATTTACTTCTAGAGAGGATGATTTGATTTGCATGCAATATAAGGGCATTGCTGATATGAGTTTTGTATGTGTTGTGTAAATGTGGTTTATGAAAGCAATGTTCAAGTCCAGACTGGTAACATAAACCAGGCTTCTAGACTTGTGTTTATAATTAAGTCTGTGAGCCATTTCATAGTCAGATGACAGAGTGCTGAAATGTGGAGAGCTGCAAAAAATATATATAAAATAATTCTTATGTAAGTGGAAATTGCGAAATGGTTAAGATCATCTAGATATTCTTTATATTTGTTTAAAGACAAGACAGAAAACCATGTTTGCTTAGAGATGTATTCAGCTTTTGTGCTTACCATCCTGAAATCTAAAATGCTCTTGATTGAGAATATTTTGTCACCAGTTTTATGAAGTCTTGTGGAAACATACTTTGCCCGTTACATAACAATAAGCTAAGTGTGATTAGAAATTCTACAAACAAAATTGACAAAGGCCCAATTCTCTTTCAGTTATCTGAGTTTCAAGTCAGAAATTCAATTTCAATTTACAGAGACTCCTTTGACTTAATAGATTTGCTCTCATGCAGTTGAGGGCAAGACTGGAGCAGAAGGGCATACTGGGAAATTCATTCTCCTGCCTTCGTATAAAAGGAGTTGATTCTGACATAATGTGATTCTCGCATAATAGATGATTGTCACATATGTTGTAAAACCCACTATTGTGCCCTCCTCTGTACAAGGCTAGAACTGAGCCCAGTGTTTCTATTTTAAGCATTGAAATACAGAGTCTAATTAGTGATGTACGTATGTATTATTCCCACACCAGAATAATAACTCTTTCACAAAACTTGCACTTGTGTAACACATGTTTATTTAGCCTTTTGTAGATGTATTATCTAACTACTGCTTTTATGGTTCAGGCCATGGATTATTAGTTGAAACAGTAAAATAAGCAATCATCTTTGGTTGCCATAGCAAAGATACCCAAAATATAGTTGCTGAGGAAACCATACTGAGAATATGCACAATATATAACCTAATAATATTGATATACAGCTTTGAGGGTACAAGAACATAAAATGTGCTTGTTCTCTTGCTGGGAGATTAAATATTGAATCTGATACATGTTTACTGATTTATTTTTGAAAGTCTTCCTGTTGCATGTAAAGACAGCTTACTTTATGTTATATGTCTGTTAATCTTTAGACTTTGTAATGATTTTGAAAAAAATACCTGCTTCATTAAGAGAAGAAATAGACTTTGGAAAAGGATTATAAATGGATGAAAATTGAGCAAACATCATCATCATGAATGCTGCTTTTGTAATACAAATAAATGGCAATGAGAAGAACAAGAATAATCAAAATTATAATTTTTCCTTGCAGCCTTGTGGTACTTTATTTCTAACATTTGGGATAGGCTAGAATGATCTTCTGCATCCAGTATGGGCACTGTAATATATATCATATCTTTTCTGACAAAGGCATTTATTGTAGCAGTTTTTAATATGCTTCCAGTACAGAAGACTTCAGAATAGCCCCTGTTCAGAATATCCCCTTCAGAATAAGCAACCTGTTCAAGGGCTTTGCTCCTAAGTTGTTAGTAAGATTTTCCTAGTGTCCACCATGAATGCTTACTGGTGCAGCACAAGCCATTTCCAAGTTAGTCGTAACTTTGACTAAATAATCACAGTTTTCCAATTTAATTGACTCTTTATGTTTTATGCTTAGATTTCTACCACTTTCTTGAAATTCTGTATCCTGGATCTCATATAACTTAATCCATGTTAGACAGAGCAAGGAGACTATTTCTCTTGTCTTCACATATTCCTAATTATAAATCTTTGCATGGCTGGATGTTTTTATCTTGTGGGTAGGACATTATCCATTATTCACTGATGTTCCATTTGTGATCCATTGTAATCCCTAAAATCTGTTTTTGATGATCATCAAAATTCAAATTCTGTACGGCCTACATTTGTGTAGTCAATTATTGCTAAGAATAGAAACCTTTATTTATTTATGGTGAATTGTTTCCTGTTTTTCATTAGATCATTTCTTGTTTGTTAAGGTTATTGAACTCTAATGATATTAGCCTAGATATGTGCAGCCCCTTTTAGTTCTGTCTTTCAAAAATACAATCATTGTAATAATGGAATAGAAACAGCATAGAAAACCATTCTATTTAATCTTCAGACTCTTGGTGAAAATGTTGATAATACTAAAGCCAGGACAAACTACAGTGGAACTTCTGTACAACCTTCAGTATTTGACACTTAACTACCATCAGTTGCTGTCTAGCCTCCACTTGTCCAAACAATTTTGTATCAAGCAGTAGGAGATCGAGCAAGATCCACTTGGGTCTCGTCTGCAAAATCAGGTCCTGGGTTATGTGGCTACACCAGATCAGGGCAGAACTTGAGCATGGGCAGTTAAACCCTGAGGATGACTACTGTCATGGTCTGTTTGGATCTCTCAAATTTACAGGTGAGGTGTTCTGTGAAATAAACTGTTATATGAGCTCGTTAGAAGAGAAAGCAAACACAACCTACAGGGGCTCAGTGCCCTTTGTCGACACTAGTATAAGGTGAGTTCACTAATTCATCACTTAGTTCTTGAAGTTTCTAACTTATTATTTCTAACTTACTAACTTATTACTTGCAGCTCACAACTTGTAACTTGTGCACCTGTAAGCAAAACAGTAATCTAGCCAATTATGAGAGTGCTCATTCTTTCTCTTCCATCACACTGTAGCATCCCTTGTATCACACCAGGAAGCATGAAAGCCCCAGGTCTCCAGCTGCTGTTAGATCTGCTTCAAAAAGTCCTTGTGTAAGCTATGTATTTACACCTTCAATCTGGAAAGTTTGGTCTGTCCAATTTTTTTGAGTGTCTTAGGCTGCAAATGCAAGATGTGGCTGGGGGTGTGTATTCAATTGCCACCTGTTAGAACCAGATGGGGCAGTTATCTTCTGTTAATTGGGGCACCATTAAAACCAAGAGGGGCAGTTTTTCTTTCTCTTCCACAACCAATCCTCCCTCCAGAGAGATATCTTCTGTTAATGAGCCATTGAGTCTCACTGCATGACTGATAAAATTACATCATCCCATTGTGAGATGCTCTGCCCAGGGGGAGGAGCCAAGCATTCCTACCTGGATATAATCTGAGATTTGGAACACCACAGGCAGCCTTCTCCCACTGGATTCCCAGAGGAGCAGCCTTTTTTCCACTGGATTCCCAGAGGAAGACCAGGCCCATCTACACCACCACTGGATCTTCAGAGGAAACCTGCACCCTTTCTACAGGATCACGGCTTCAACAGAGCTACATCTATCACTCCAGGACAACTGCGGCCACCATTTAATCAGACTGCTACCAACACCCTGACTGACAGGGTGTCAGGTTGTATTCTGACTCTGTCAGTGTTGTTTTGTATTACTGCATTTTTATTTTTATTTTTCCTAATAAAGAACTGTTATTCCTACTCCCATATCTTTGCCTGAGAGACCCTTAATTTCAAAATTAAAATAATTCAGAGGGAGGGGGTTTACATTTTTCATTTCAAGAGAGGCTTCTTCCTTCCTTAGCAGACACCTGTCTTCTTTTCAAACTGAGACATTGAGTTAGCAGGTTCTGGAGAAAAGTGCCAGTAAATCAATGTGCAATGATTGTGCCTGCAGGAGACAGCAAGCTGCAGGTGACAGTGGCTGTGTAATGACTGTAGTCCTTCTGGCAGCCATGTCATGCCTATGTGCTGCTTTCACTTTGACATAATGGCATTGGTTCCAGTGCCATTGCAGGGCACGTGCAACAGGCCTTACATGAGCTGTGTGCTGGCCAAAATTTGAGCAGGAGTTGCATGTAAGACTGTGGACAAAGACAGAGGTTTGTCAAGTCACTGATAGCTGACTGGTGCTCCTAAGCCTTGGCAGGTTATTTGTGGCATCCTTAGTGCTTTTCTAGATCACAAATAAGGAACACAAAATCCTTGGATATCTTTTAGTTACTTTTGAAGTGACACAGTTCTCGGTCTCCAGATGGTGCCAGAGTGGCATTCAGGATTATGTTGTGGCAGGCACATGCTTTAAAACAAGTTACTTCACAAAAAGAACTGGTCACTCAAAAGATTGCAAATCATTTTAGCTGAAAAAATTTGGTAAGGATTTTAAAAGGCTGAGCTTAGGATTTTTTACAGGTTTACTGCCTTAATGCTCCTTAAGCACAGACTGAGTAGTCTGACATGGTTCTGAATTGTGTCAATAAATGATACGTTAAAGATTCCCCAGGTACTGTGCACAAAGCAATATGACTGACCCAAACAGTTCCTTGAAAGCTTCTGCTTTATTGTGTCAGTGATCCACAGATAATAAGTATCTGGGGGACTTTTGAACCAGGCTTTTCAATTCATGAAGGAGTAAGGATGCTCAGATATGCCAAATCTAGGCAAACTTTGGCATATCTTGAAGCATGTTTGAAGGTCTTGAAGTATATTTGAAGGGCTAGGTTCACATGGCAGGTTTTAGTAGTGGGTGAACTACAGGGGTGGCTTCTTGAGAAGCTGCCAAAAGCTTCACCCAGTGCCAGCCAGCTCCAAGACAGACCCCCTGTTGGCCAAGGCTGAGCCAATCTGAAATGGTGCCATGCCTCTGTGATAACATATTTTAGAAGAAAACAACCCCGAAATTATTGCACAGATGTAATTGAGGCTAGAGAACAGTGAAGTGAATATGTGAGAGGAATAGCTCTGCTGACACCAAGGTCAGTGGAGAAGAAGGGGGAGGAGCTGCTCCAAGCACCAGAGATGATTCCCCTGCAGCCCCATATAAGGACCATGGGGATGCAGAGATCCACCTGCAGACAGTGGAGGACCCAGAGCAGAGCAGGTGGATGCTGGAGAGGAGGCTGTGAATCTATGGGAGGCCTGTGCTGGACCAGGCTCCTGGCAGGGACCTGCAGACCCGTGGAGAGAGGAGCCCACACTGCAGCAGGCTTCCTGATAGGTCTTGTGACATTGTGGGGGACCCACACTGGAGCAGGCTGTGCCTGAAGGATTGCATCCTGGGGAAGAGTGAACCCCAGTGGAGCAGTCTGGGGAGGACTGCTGCCCTTGGGAGGACCCCCAGCCTGGAGCAGGGGCAGGACTCGTCCCCCTGAGTGGTGGCAGAAACAACAGGTGACGAACTGACCATAATCCCCATTCCCTGTCTGCCTGTGCTGCTCTGGGGAGGAGGTAGAGCTGGGAAGGAGGGAGGGACGGGGGAAAGGTGTTTTTAAGATGTATTTCAATTCTCATTATTCTGCTCTGATTTTATTAGTAATGAATTCAATTAATATCCTTGATTCTCTTTTACCCACTACAGTGGGTGGGTGATCTCTCTCCCAGACTTTATCTCAACCCATGAATCTTTTGTTACATTTTGTCTCCACCATCCAATTGTGCAGGGGAGTGACAGAGCAGCTTGGGTAGGTGCCTGACATCCAGCCAGGGTCAAACCAATACAATCTCACAGATTTTTATCAAACTCATAACAAATTTAAATGAGGGGCAGTCAGGAGATGCTGTGTGATTCTGGACTGGGGAAAGGCATGAGTGGAAGAGGATCATGCAATGCTCAGCCAAAATCTTAACTGTGGAAACAATTTTGGAGCACAGAGGTAAAGAAAATTGTTTCGTATATATTCAAACTTTGCAATATCTACACAATATTGTGTCAAAGTGTCTGACTTGCTGCAGACTCACAGTAGAACATATTTAAATTCTTCTGCTAGAGTAAGAAGTAATTATACAGTAATTTCACAAGCAAATTTTAAAATATTAACACTTCCAATTACTGTGTGATAGGTAGCATATTGATAGTTTTATTTCATGTAATTAAAAATGGCAGAAGGAGAATTTCAAAGCTAATTGACAGTTTCATGCAATGATGTGATATGGAAGTAGGAAACAGTTTTGGAAACTAAGTAAGATCTGTCAGCAATGGAAATTGATACTGAAACAGGTTTATCTCACATCAGACATTTCTGTTTATTTAATCCAGTTAGCATGATCTCACAAACTCTGGTGTTTTCACATAATCATGTCTTGTTTCATGTTTGCACACTTACAAATGTAATTCTTACATTAAAAGAAAGTTATTAAATAAACCAATAATAAATGCATTCAGTACATAGCATGTTCTTATTACTTTTTAAAGATAAGTATTTTGTGAGTAAACCATGGAATTATAAAGACTTTGTCATATAGAAAAAGACAATTAAAAATGTCAACTAGTGGATTATTGGTTTTGACAAATGTTTTTGCCAAATTATGTAGGGAGGGCTAATGGTATCCTGGGGTGCGTTAGGAAGAGCATGGCCAGCAGGTTGAGAGAAGGGATCCTGCCCCTCTACTCTCCCATAGTGGGGCCTCATCTGGAGCTCTGTGTTCAGTTCTGGGCCCCTCAGTATAAGAAAGACAAGGAGCTACTGGAGAGGGTCCCCAAGGGGCCACAAAGATCATTTGAGGTCTGGAGCATCTCTCTGGTAAGGAGACACTGTGGGAGCTGTGCCTGTGTAGTCTAGAGAACGCTGAGGCACACAAATATCTCAAAGGCAGGTGTCAAGAGGATGGTTCTAGACTCTTTTTGGTTGTGCTCAGTGACAAGATGAGGAGTAGTTGCCACAAACTAAAACACATGAAGTTCCACCTCGGCATGATGAAGAACTTTATGTTGAGGTGGCAGAGCATTGGAATGAGCTGCCCAAGGAGGTTGTGGAGTCTCCCTCCCTGGAGACATTCAAAACCCACCTGTGTAACCTGCTTTAGGTGACCCTGCCTTGTCAGAGGGATTGAACTAGAGGATCCTCAGAAGTCCCTTCCAACACAAACTATTCTGTCATTCTGTGATTTTCAGAAATCGCAGTTTAGAGATCTACCTGCATTTTATCAACTTGTGCATGAATAGATAATGAATACTGTTTGTTAATTGCTATTATTAATGAATTCTTGTTATTCATGTCTGGATCTTTGTTTATTCAACTGAAACAAGATTACCTTGGAATGTGGACTGAGCTCACTAGTCTTAGTTTGCATGGAGTGTCTTTGCAAATAAATTACTTATTTGAAGCATATTTGTTTGTGGTGAATCATTATGAATCTCAATGTGTTGATTAGGCATTACTTACACATCATTAGGGCACCCCTCAAATGTTTTAACAAGAAATGTAATAACTATTGTGCCTTTAAATGACAAATGGCAATTCAGCAGTGAATCCTGTCCTAGTGATACATACCAGCTATCAAGAAATTGGACTGCTATCTTTTGTCGAGTCAATGATGTGAATGACAAGTGTTATTCTTCCTTAGTATTCAAAGGGGCACAGCCACAGGAGATACATGATACTTTTGTCTAGTCACATGAGGCATTTAGTTAACAGGTGGTCTGCAATAACTAAAATAGATGCGTGGGACAAGTTGCATTGAAATGCATGCTGCATAACTTTTTCTAATCTTTTTGCATTTCATGAGCATTTCTACTCTATTAAATTTTGTATTAAATGAACATTGTGTCCTATAAGAATTACAGCAAGAGGAAATTATTCTCACTTATCACATTACAGAAATGCAAAGCTTCGAACACTGTCAAATTATTTTTCATTATAAGTTTCTTCATGTGAGGCTGCATTTACTGTTTGGAATTCATAGTTTTAAAGTTGTGCCTCCATTACTTTACAAGATGCAGCTGGCCTAATTAAAACCAAGACTTATTAAGAGTCGAGTGGAATGATTAAATCAAAATGAAGGAAATAATATGAGTAATATATAGTCATTTATGTGCAGCAGAAGCTAAAATAGGTAGGCAAATGTTAAATTAGTCTTCTCAAATTTATAGATAGCAGAGGAGCATATTCTCCATTCTCACATTTGAACCTTCTAAGAACCCAACCTGTCATACACCATTCATATTGTAGCCTCTTTATCTTTTTATTTCACCTGTAGTCCTGTTGTACTCCAATTCCTTAGGTGTATCTAATTAATTCATTCAAATTAAAGGCATCTGTACACTTTAAAGTGTTCATGGTCTTACACATCCAAAAAACTCAAAAGGTACTGGAGGCTCTACCTCTGTCTCAAGAGGGACGCTAAGAGATCAGGTAGTTTGGCAAAAGTAGAGTGCTTTACTGGCCGAAATATGTAGGTGTTGGCTTTTTAAATTAAATGAGAATCCATACCACAAGACACTCTGCATTCCATTTCTACTACACATAATCTGAAGACATTCGGAGTGGGGATGACAGAGAGAAAAAATGTTTTAAACTGGTTGGGAATTGCTTGTTCTATGCCTTATTTGCAGTCATATCTTAGTAGAGCTTTTCCTGAGGATCAAAATTATTATAAATAGTGCAAGTGGAGTCCATATATGAGGGTTTAAAAGGATGAAGATGAAAATCACATTTAAAATACTTTCCCTGTGTGATGGCCAACACCATGCAGTGCCTAAAAAGGTCTTGTTACATTAAAATATATTTTGCAAACTAAATTAATTTTTATGCATAGTTCATATTTTTTCATCTCAGTCAGTGAAGCCATCATGGTTTTTTCAGTTGGTTTGATGTTCTTATGCCTGACTACAATGCTGATGTTTGCTGCTAGCCATTCTGGCATGTCTGTGTCTTTAGACACAGCCCTGTGTAAGACAAGTGGCACAGGCTGAAGCACCACAAAAGCAGCCTTTGGAGGCATTGTACATCAAGGACACTCCTCCTCTGCTCATATGTTGGGGGGGAAGAGAAAACAGGAAGAAAATTTCTAGCATGTCTTAAAAGATAATGGTTCACTGCTTTGCTCAGAGTGGCCGGTTTTTCTGAATACAAAGTATGTGAGTGAAGATGGAGCACTCTTGGATGGAATTCACTTTTATATTCATATTTCACCTCTCTGAGGTTGTTTACTAGCCCAGACCTGCTTTAGGAACCTCAGGGGACTTGCTCTCCTTTTTGCCAGTGAAATGAAAGGAACAGGCTACCTCCCAACACAGTGAATGTTTAATGTGTGATAAAATTGGCCTTTCAGCTTCAACTTCCATTTCTAAGCTCAAGGTAGGAAACATATAAATCACTTAATGGGCATTAAGTAAACTCTAAAAATTTTCTGTGATATTTTCTAATTTCTTTAAAGTCCTACCTGCTCCCAAAGTGGGAAACTTTAATGCTGATGGGGAAGAAAAAAATGAAGCAATTAGAGAAAGTGCAAATTAGAGTATACATATAGCTGTGTTGGTGCCTTTGAAACACTGAAATCCCATGGAACTGGTAAGTTGTGTCCTTTTGGGTCTAGATCTCACTTTATAAAATCTGTGGCAGTTTGCAGGACTCTTAAAGCCCATCCCCATTTTGCACTTCTGTGACATCTGTCAAGTCACCATAGAAAAGACTGTCCTGCATTTTGCAGGCATACAGCAATATGAATGGTACACATTTCTGCATTAAGAAAGGCTGGATTTCTGACTTCTAACCAATTTCCAAAGAGGACTATATTTCCCTCTTCTGTTGACTGGAGTTCTCAGGATACAATTGTGCACCACAAATCATGGTTTGTGGAGCCATCTGTGCTAGCCTGGAGAGCAGAACCATGCAGCTCTGCTACCCTGGTTCTTCTCCAGAGCTGATACATCCTGTTGCTAATGAGCATTAAGTACAGAGCATTGAGCTCCTGCACAGCCTGAATGGGTCTGTGATGCTGTGACTAGCCTGAGGGAGCTTGGGCAAAGTGAGGATCTTAGTTGTCCAATTCCCTACCAGTGGAAGAACTTTACTCCCACTGATATTTGTAGACAGTATTTAATATAAATTGATTGTCAATAAAAAGACAGCACATTCATATGTATAATCTTGTTTTCAAATTTCAGAAGGAAGAAAGACACTTTCTCAGATATTCAGGATGAGTTGACTAAGGGGCACAGATAGTTTCTTGGCTCAAATGTGAAGGAGGAAGCACTGAGATGCCAGTTACATATTTTAACATATTCCCAAAGCAGTCTTCTTGGAAAGGTTATTATTTACTCACCCAGCATAAAAGGCAGTTGCATTAATTCTAAAATAACTTTCTAATTTGTCCTTTCAACATGGTTTTGATGCATAATTCCATTCTTTCTTAAGAAAATTATTCCACCAAGTTGACATAATACATACATAACAGCTATAGAAAATAATTTTTAGGTATACTGTTAATCTCTTGCACAGGGAGAAGTTCCTATGCCAGAAATCAAATAGTGAAGATTGTTGCCTCTTTCATCTTTAATAACTGAAGTGTGGGCCCTGGAGACTGAAGGTTGCTGCATGTAATGTTTCATAATGTAATATGCAGTCCCAGCATATAATGCTTCAGCCTGATCTCAGGGGCAGATGGCAGGAGTCGCAGGTACAAATATACAATTTCACACTGTTTAGATCAAGATGAAATACTGTAGATGGCACCTGTTGTCTCTGAAGTCTTTGCAGATTTTTCCTCTGCATTAAAATTGAAAAGACTTATAGCTCAATAGACTGTTAGCCTGCTTTCCTTTTTTTTTTTTTTTGGTGATTGTTCTGTCTCTCTCTGCAAGTCATTTCCCCTACCACAAATATATTTTGAAGTGACTGGCCAATTTCCGCAAAATTTTACTGAAATGAAGTCTTGTGGACATTAAGCTCTTAAAAATGTCATAAAAAGCAGGGGTAGAGTAGAGGAATGACATCAGAATAAAAGCCCACACTGGCAAACATCCATTTAAATGCCTGCACAGGCTGATACGTGATCTGAACAGTTATTTGTTCAATTTGGGCTCTGACTGGTCAAAGACCCTGTGCACAGGTCTGCCTGGCTGCAGTGCAGAATAGCTGGGGAAGAAGTGCTCATCTAGGGTAGAAAAGGGAGCTGGGGGCTGGAGGACACAAGCAAAAGTGGGGCATAGGAACCCAAGTGGCTGTGAGTGTGGTGCCTAGGAAGCAGAGACAACTATAGGGCACTGCAGAGCCAGCAGCCTGCATGGTGTAGGTAAAACTATTTTGTGGAAGGTGGGGCCATGAATATACATCAAACCAGGGGAGCCTGTGGAATGTGCATGAAAATAGATCTACTATAATAATTTTTAACAACTACAAGTAGCCAGTATGATTTGGGAACTTGCAGCTGCCCTGTCGAGCTTTCATCAAATCTATGCTGTGATCAAGTTCCTAAATGCCATCAGTGTAACTACCACTCACTATAAACATGTGCTGGGCAGACCTGATCTGACTGCCAGATGCCCACCTGGCCACTCTCTCACTCCACCTCCTCAAGAGGACAGGGGAAACAAAATAAAATAAAAGCCTCTGAGTTGAGAGGGTAAGGAGATCACGCCAATTATTGTCACAGACAAAACCGACTCCACTCGGGGCAGATACATTTAATTTGTTGTCAATTAATGTAGCTCTTCACCCACTTCTCAAACATGGGTCTCTGACCTGGTTGTTTGCAAGGCTGTTTCTCACTCTGCTTCGTCAGGAATTTTGCCCTTTCTTGGATCTGTTTCCCTGAGGCACCACCACCATCATGCCCAAGGGGCTGGGCTGTGCCTTGCCTGGGGCAGGTGGGCAGGAGCCAGCTGGAACCAGCTGTGTCCTGGAGCAGCCCTGGCCTCTCCTCACAGATGCTGCTCTGCAGCACCCACGGCCAGCGCCTGGACACGGACACCATGGGCAACAAGGGGTTTAATACTTCAGTATACTCAAAGGTTAGGGCTTAACAATGTCAAAACACCATTGATTCAACAGCAACAGTCCAAAGAGCAGCAACACTGCATAGAATTGAAAAGCAAAATTAAAAAAAAAAAAAAAAAGCAAACACTTTTAATGATAACTATCGGAAAAAATTCAGGATATGCACAGATGCTAGACCACAGAGTGGTTGGGCAGAAGTTTTCTGCTTGTCTAGTGTCCTGTACTGTCCTAAATTTTTTTTTATTACCCAATTACCTGAGCCTTGAGGCCCAAATGCCCTCTCTAGACCATGGTGCTTTTAGTCTTTTAGAAACTGCTCCAGCATGAAATCAAAGCCCAGCGCTTAATCCTCTTCGCTTCAGCTTCATTCGTTACAAAATTGAGGTGATAATATCTCCTAATTTCCTTAATGTGGCAAGATTTCAGCTCCTAAATGGGAATGGGGATAAGTTTGTTACTTTAATACACATAATATTAATTTTAGCAGGTGTCCTACTATGTGATCTCACTCTCCTTCCAAACTGTGATTTAGATGTCAGTCTCAAACTGACTCCTAAGTGAAAGTCTGAGTCCAGCTGCTTCAACATGCTTTTTAATGGCCATTTGAGATATTTTTCATTTCCAAGAAATCTGCAGGAGGCTTTACCTCAGACAGTCCTCATGCCCTCCCGGACTGGCAACGGAGTGAAACGCCACACCAAAATACATCTCTAATGAGGTCATGTTCTACAATCAGGGAAGTGAATCTGACCTGAGGCATCTGATGTCTTCCTGCTATGAAAAGAAGGAAAAAGTGACTAGCTGACTGTATGGTCAACCTGCTGTGAGTGTTTCATGTGCATTGCAAATTAGAAAACAGTTTGACAATGAAAGTTATAAAGTGTTTGAATCTTGAAGCAACAGTGGTGTTTAAGTCTTAAAGGAAACAAGGTCTTTGGCATATCCTGCTCATTGTACGTGCTTAGCACATCCCAGTAGTAAAGCAGAAGATATGGTAGATTTAAGAGATAAGAAAAGTTAAATTGAAGAAAGGAGTGCAAGCATTGCTGCATGTGGTGAAAATGTCCTTGTCTTTGTTGGTGGAAGAGGAACTGGCAAAACTAAGGGAGGGAGGAAGGAGACAGGACCACTGTGGACATGCAGGGCCTGTCCTCAGGCACTCACTCCACTTTGTTTAATAACCTCACTAATAAGCTTGGTTTGCTCTTTCTTCTTGTTATATAGCGAATTACCATCTTGCTCATCTCTGAACTTCCTAATGCTTTCTCTGCAAAGCCTGAGTAAGCCTTCAGTTACTTTTCATTTTTGGATTAAAGTCTTCGAAACCAAAAATTCAATATGAATATCAAAAAGCTCTGCAGTGTCTGAGGTGTGTTGTTTATGCACCATTTTGGTAGAAAAGGCCAGCATGTATCCTTTTCAAAAATGGACATGTTAAAGGCTTCACATCACTGAAGAAGCTTTTTGGTTCTTAAACTGCCTATTAGAAGTAAACATTATTAATTTAATTCAAGAGACAAAATAAAAGGAAGACTCTGCAGAACTTTGTTTAAACCCCTTGATTTTTGTTTGTTTGATTTTTCTATCATTGGAAATTTATGTTATTCAAAATTTGTTATTGAAAATAATTGCATTTCTTATCAGAGAATAGTCATGACTTGCATCAGACTTGTCACTACTTGCATCAAACTAAGTCCTTTACTATCCAAATGAAGTTGGTGGTGGCAGACATAAAAGCACTAAGTCAAAAGGTTTCAAACATTGTTCACGTCACATAAACAAAACAAATGCAGCTGAAAGCAAAACCTAGAAAAAACCTATGAAGTTTTAAAAGCACAAAACAAGTTCATCTCGCTGCTGTGCATCTACCCCATAAACTATACATTTCACTATAAATTATATAAAAAACATGGGATGTAAGCATGTAAAAAGGCTGGACATTTTGTGAAGGTCTGTTGTAGTTCCCAGTCTAACAAACACATGAAATCTCTCTGCCATATGCTAATGTTCTGAATGTGGACAGAAGCTGCCTGAAATACCTTGCAGATGCAGTCTTGTGGTTTGCTAATGTTTCTTCTGCATCAGGAAAGCAGCCTCAGGCTATTGAATTAATGTCAGATACTGGATCAGCATTTTCTGTACTACTGATTTACTTAGCTGAAGCCTGCTGCTTTCTGAGCCTAGGGAACATCTATGGGAGGAATTTAATACCCATGCTTGCCATTCTTCACGTGAAGCTTAGATTGGCACGTACTGAGATTGTGATATTCATAACTGTGCATAACTATATTTCCACTCTGGGCAGACTTCTGGATTGCAACAGCTGGTTCAGGAGTTAGTGGCCACTCAATGTCTTTAGGATCCTGAGTGAGGGTTTCAGAGTCTGCTGTTGTTAAGGCAGTACAAAAAATACCCCCCCACACTTCTCTTTGCAAAAAGATTTTCCTGCTAGAATAAAAGCCAATCAAATATGGTGTTTGGATGACAAATGCCACCACTTACTGTTCTCCTTTAGAAAAGCAGAGATTTTACTGTAAGAGATGAAAGCAGCCAGTAAAGCACCAGTGAACAAACAATGAGAACTCTTAGTAGACAGTGACAACTGTTTTCCAAAGCGGATGAAACAAAAAGACTGTGACTATCTATCTAGATTTGTGGATATAGATATAAGGTGAATAAGAATCACTTATGTTTCTCAAATATATCTTTCTAAAGCACTGAGGAACAAATTTGTTTGCTCATTTCACTGCTAAGTTATAGCATGTGAACCATTACATTATTAGGATAGCAGACATCTGACAGCATTTATTGCACCAAACTGCTTAGGTCTGCTTGGTTTTATATGTGCTGGAGAGATTTGTATTCCATGCACTTAGAGATGTCCGCAATTGTTTAATTTTATCTTGATGATGTACAAGACTTTTAAAAGCTTACAAAACAGTCTGATAAACTGTTCTGCATTATTATTTTGTAACTTTGTTAAATGTCTTGCCAGACAACAGGCTGCCTATTTTTTTTTTTGTGACTCATAACTTTGCAGACAATGTCTTACTGTAAGCATTTTTTTTGTCTGAGGCCTTTAATCACAGGATGCAAAGTTCATTCAAAATTATGTTCCAATTGCTTAACTCTCTGGATCACTGCTTTGTAAACTTCCAGGCTAGTCCTAGGTTGCTGTTGTGCAACTCCTTTGGAAGAGTGAACAGCCAACAGTAAGTCTGGTACTCTTTATTTTTATCTCAAAATTGAGATAAATTACTCTTTTGATTATGGACTTATTTTTCAGTGGTGGCAGAACCATTGCAATTTATTTAAAAAACATGACTGAAGAGGAAATAGAAAATGTGACGTTCCCAGGCTTACACGTCAGTGGCACAGAGGGAACTTTTTTGGACATACAGATTTAAGAGAAACTAAAGAAATGCCTAGCAATCCATTGGTTAAATCTTCTGAAATGTCTTCATTAATTTTTAGTACAGTTCTTCAGACCAAAATCAAAGTTTTCCTTACAATATGGATGCATGATATCAGGTGTTCTTTGACTCACTGTCATAGAAACGCTACAGGCAAAATGTGTGTTATTTCTACACTGGATGTACTGCTGTGGATGGGATATTGAAGTTAAGGATGCTCTAAAATTTTGCTTCATGGAGGTCACATTATGGGGCAGTAGGCATGTGTTCCACTGTCATTCCAATTTGTCCTTTTCCCTAATTCATTGTAAGAAGAACCTGTGAGTAATACCATAGTGCCATTTGACCTAACAGATCATTTTTGTTTCAGGAAGGGATCAGACATAGCGCTTATGTTACCACTCACTTTCAGCAACCATAAGTGAATTCTCCTTTAGGTGTCCCGTGGAGCTGGAAGAGTTAGCACCTAGCACAATATATTGTAATATATATCCTCAGGATCTGAAGCTTTGCTCAGAGAGGATTATTGTATTGTAGGAGATTGATGATGTGTGCTTTTTAAGATGGTGGAGGAGTTTGAACACTTCATGTATATGTTTGGGAGAGGTTTTGCTGAAGTTGATTTAGAAGAACCTTGAAAACCTTTGCTGCTGATTTTCTCTCTTCTGAATGAGGTAATTCAAAAGGGAGGATGAAAAGTTCAACACTCTTCACTCTGGATCATGACAGTTTTTCCACCTGATTGTCAGCTGCACAACTTTTTCTGGGAATAGGGAAGAGGACCACACATTCCTACCCTATCTTAAATGAGTGCCCTGATCACAAAATCATAGTGCTGGCACCTTTCTTATTTGATCAACTTTTGATCCCAAGGCTATTGATGCCTTCTTTTTATACTGATTTTGCTTTGGCAGAAGGGGGGAAACAGGAATTTTAACCTATTGTTGTTTTCGTCTTCTGGGGAAGTTTAAAATCTGTCATCTGGAAGAGAACCTAAAATGCATTTTCCACATTCTAGAGCACATTCTGAACAATGCTATCCTGAAGAAATGAGAGAGCAGCACCAATGTCATTACCTCTCCTTCAGGCCTGGTTTCAAAAGTAAGTGTGATCAATTAAGCAACTACTACTAGAGGAAGGCTCAGGCTCTGTAGTGAGGTGACAGAATAAAATCAGCTGCTTCCTGATGATTGGTTTTGGCAGACACTTTTTGGCAGGATCTTGCTTTCTATGTGGTGTTTCAGGTATCAAGACTCCTGTAGTTTCCATTCTACTTTGCTCAGTACAGGACTCCTAAGGTTTGAAAGTGCATAGAAGTCACGGACTGTGTTAGAAATGAAAGCTTTTAATTATGTTGAACATTCCCTAGCCTATTGCCATCAGTGGTAGAGAAGTGACAGCAATATGCATGGGAATGCCAAATGTAATTAAAAATGTTGGTTTCAAGTAGAATCTGTGATTTTTTTGACACCTGCAATGTCACAGTCTTTAAATGGATCTCATCCCATTTGAAGGCTGACAACATACCTGAACCTCAGGAGGAGAGAACCAACTAGGATGAAATGAGAACTGTGCCAAATCTTTGCTGTTTGAAATTCATATTACAGTGTAGTCTGAAGTCTGAAGATGTTCCATTCACACATTCTCCACCTGGCAGTAAGATAGGACAGTGTGTTTTTCCATGGCACACAGATAGTGCTGGTTGGCCATGGCATAAGCAAGTAAAAAACCTGAAGCAGTCTGCTCTCCAAGTGGAAATGCAAAAAAAAAAAAAA
>VXAX01003955.1:105983-118385 GCA_013399835.1 Leptocoma aspasia
AAAAAGAAACCCATCATGTAAATTAACCTCAATAATTCTCCATTGACTGAGGTGTCAAGACACCAGAGTGGGATTCACTGTTTTTGATGTAGTCAGCCTTGACTCCATAATAGTCAATAGAGAAATAGATGCACTTGCAAGTTTTCTGAGCTATTTTGTAAGCATACTTTAGGATGGGTGGAATCATAGTGAAGAAGAACCTATTTCCCCTCTATAAATGGTAAAATTTACAAGTCCAATATAGTTGCAGATATCTACATTGTAAACTTTTACAATGGTGAATCAGATGGATCTAACCCTATGATTTCAACCAAGCTGGTGGTGGATCAGCTGAAACCCATATTTATTATATATATTATTGTATTAGTCTACAAAAAAGTCACTGCCTATGCTAGAATGCCACCTAATCCAAAGTTACTCTGAGTGTGATATTGAACTCTTTGCTTTAAATTCTTTTATATCTTGTATAATTATGTGCACTTCATCAAAACAGTCCTTTGAAAGGGCTTGGGATGATTGCCTTTTCCTTTCCTTTGAGAAATGTTAGGTCTTGGTTAAGATATTGCCTTGCTGACACTGAATGGACTTAGCAGGAGTGAAAGTGGGAAGTGAGGACCCACAATGACATAATAGTTAATGTCTGCACTTATGAGGGAAACAGGTTAGGATGAAATTAGTGCAGCCACCCTGCAGCCCCTTGGAGCTTGGGCACTGGCAAAGAGACTTCATTCTTCTTGATGATTTGTATGCTGGTGTAAGCAGGTTAACTGCACCTTTTCAAAGTTTCAGTCCTGCAAAATGTTTCTCTAAGACTCTAGAAACTTGAAACCTTATGAAGACATAATATCTCCTCCCACAGCAGAAGTTGTATTTATGCTGGTGCTCTAAGCATTTCAATGGCAAGAACTGGGCACCTGTTAAATATTGTTCAAAATAAGGCTAAAATGTAAGCATTTTTCAGTAATTCTGGGTTTATAAGAAAATGTTAACAATTTAAATATCACTGCATGAGCTTTTTTTATTTCAATTATCAGACAACTATTTATAAAGTAACCAGAAATAGTTTTAATTTCTTTTTAAGGGGGTAAAATTAGGTCTTTGTTATTTTCATTGCATAACTTTTGCACCACCTAATTTGCTAATGAGCTTGTCACCAACACACATTAATGCCAAAGATCTAATGTCAAGAACACATACCATGTTGGTACAGGCTGTGCAGTCCAGAAGCTGATATACTCACTCTCTGGGGTAGGCATCTGTCTAGCCAGTGTAAGCAGTATGTCCTGCTGTCATTCCAGAGAGAAAAAATGCTAAGTGACAGCTTAACAAGAATTGAAACAGTGAGTGAGGAATAACAGAAAACAGTGGAAGAGAGAAAAACATAAAACATAGTTCATCTAAAAATGTTCTTCTTATGTAATGAGAACCCAAATTTAAATTGCTATATTTCTTCCTATCTGCTTGCCAAACAAAATTAAACTCTTGCCTCAGCAAATAAGTTTGTTTTGTAGAGACAACAGTGTTATTATTTATTAAATTCCTTCTTAGTATAAAGTGCAAGACAAAGACTATCACATAAACAATAAATTTACTTTTTCTGGAGCATTTCATCATTCTATCCAACTAGCTAAAGAGGTTAGCAGGTTATAATCTACAAGATGAGGGAAAGGACTAGATAAAAAACATGGGAATTTAGAAAACCAGTGCCAGAGTGGGCTGACTATTCAAAGAAAACAAGGAGGCAGCACTGGATCCTAGCTTTGGCTGGAAAGCATTTGGCGAACACTGTTGAAACCAGACCAGGTCCAAAGATGGAAATGAAAGAACTGTGGCTAATCATTCTGCAGAATCAATCCAAGTAGCTTAATGGCGAAGGGAAAATGAGACAGTTATTAAAAATAAAGTAGCTACACTGGGGTTTAGCTGTTTGTTTTGTTTTTTTTTTTAATGAAATCCTACCATCTGGCCAAGTTTCAAGTAGTGCGGCTTCAGTAGTCTTTCTAGCTCTTCTCTGAATTTTGTTTGTTCTTCATCTTGTATAGTTTCTTTTAATAATAAGATTTATTGATTGCTATTATTTTCTTCTTGACATCATGATTCTACAAAGTGTTTTGTTTAAGGCTGGAACCTGAGGCTTAATAGTACCCCTGTTCAGAAAAGTTTCTGAGTGTGTAAGAGCCTGATTCCTTCCTCTGCCACAAGTCTGAGACAGGAAGAGGTGTCTGAGTCTCTCTCTGTGTCCCTGTGGCACTCATTCCTTCGGGTCTATCTGTAGTGTGCCAGCAGTCTGTCTCAAAATCCTTTTCTACTAACCTTCTGTTGGTCAGCAGCATTCTCAGCTGCATTGTGTTTCATTTCAATGACTCTTTTTGGTGGTCTCTGTCCCCTCTTTGAGCAAAACAGTGTATTTGCAGTGTAGCTACAGCAATGCAGGCTTTATTCGAACATTAGCAGAAGTCTAGCTGCAGTATCATGATACTCAGTGGATGGACATATGCAGAATTTTTCAGCTTTTGCTGGAGAAAAAGGCCCTTCTTTTCTCCTAAAGTTAGAATGCCACAAACATTCAGGCTAGTTAGTACAATATAAGATACCATTATGTCAATCTGCAAATGCAGTGCAGGCATAGCTAATGTCAGATTAACAATTCATGTATATGAGAAGCTGAAATGCAATGCTGATTTTATTTGGTGTTATTGGTATTCATTGGAAATCCACCTCCTGATGGGGCATACTTGTTTTTAAATAAATACCATGTATTGCAGAGAACATGCACAGCAGGGAGTCACAGCAATCTTTCTCTTGGTAGCATTTGCTAAATAGGCTGTAGGCACACATCCATGGCTTATTCGTGGTCATATTTTATTTACTTTGTTTTCAGTTTTGCCTATTCCTCATCCTAAGGGTTTTTTTAATTGCTCATCTTCTTTTTGTCAGTTGTAATTTTCCAGGTCAGGCACCTCTTACCATATGCAAAGAGGCTGCAAATAGGATATACTTACAAGTATAGGATCATTATTTAGTGGCTAACACAAGTACAAGATGGCAATGATTGCAGGCTGGACTTCACTACTCACTGGAGTGCATTCTCAGAGGTGATGAGCTGCTTCTCTTCAAATCCCTGGGTTTTCCTTTAAGATTTTGTACCTTTTAAATTCATATTTTTCCTCTTGAACTTTCCTCCTTGAAATGCTAACAACCTGTTCCACCATCCCTGTGTCTACAGTTTTAGCTTCTTATTTTTGCTGCTGCTCTGTGTATCTTCTGAGTTCTCTTTCTCACAACTTCACAGTTTCCTTGACAGCCTAAGCCAAGGATATGGCTGGGTTGTCAGAGATGTACCTCTCATTACAGAGTCCTGAATCCCTCAGAGGGGTGGGATTCAGACTCCACCATGTCACTCTTCATTTTGGAGTGTCTGGCCTTTTCTAGGACCAGCCCATGAAGAGCTTTGGAGATTTTCCTGGGCAGGTTTAGGCTTGTTAGAAGATATATGCTAACCTCCAACTGGTTATTTTATGAACTTGCAGTCTTCTGCTTTGTTATTCACTGCTGACTCTCTTGGACCCTTTTGCTTATCCTGTAATATGATTCAGATCCAAAGTTTCCCAAATATTCCTCCCCCAAACAAAGCAGTTGCATGTCTTATGTTCATTTATCACTGATGAAAGAGAGCATATGGCTACCCAAATATTCACCCAGTCTTTGCAGTTTATAAGCCTACCATTCCCTTCATCTCTTGTTAGAAAGGAGAATTCTGTGGAGTTCCCAGACTGCTTGGGCTGCTTCTGTATCTTGTTTCTCTCTGTGGGGTGGAAGATGGCTATGCTGGGATTCGATGATATTGCAGTATGTCTTTTAATCAAGCTGAGGTACCACCTTTAGATGCCAAATACAAAATCACATGTATCTCTGCAGAGGCCTTTGTAAATCTGTGTGGGAGCACTGAACTAACAGAGTTAGAGCTGATTTGGTTGCACTGGCTTCCAGGTGCAGTTCTAACCTAATGCAGAGGGACTTGCTCTCTGCTCACTCATGGTGGAGACAAGACACAATGTAGGTCTTAGAGTTTGGCCAGCAACAAAATTAACACAAGTTTTACTCTCTATGTCTCATTAGGATTTGTGGCAGGACTCAGATTGTAAACAATTTTAGGTAAGACAACAGCATTTTAAGGTCTGCATGTGAGATTTGGGAAGGAAGTATTTTGTATCAGGGTGTTTAGGACATGCATCTTTGTGGTGTGCCTGTAAAATATCATTCAGCACATTAGAGCAATTAGCCTTGGAGGTTTCCTTTCAGAAAAAAAGCATCGTATGCATTTCTTTGTAGACATTCAGCTTCCAAGAATCTCCAGCTCTGATTCACCAGAGACAGGTTTCTTACAGGAACATAGAGATAAAAGAACATGTATTTTCTTGATTTCTACTTGAAAGACACAATGCAAGACTAAATTGTATTTACACTATATTTAACTCAAATGGCACTTTCCTGACCCATGTAATAGTCTATAGCTGTCTAGTGTTAGGAACTGTTCTGAGTTTTTCTTTGCATGTTTCCGTATTTTCCCAATAATGAATTTACTCCAAGGGACACATCAATTTTGCAAGTCAAAAAAAGGAGGCACTAACTCCTTTTTGAGCACATGCTATAAAAATGGGAGAAATAGTGTTTCAATAATAAACATTTTCCACTGTAAATGGGCCACAGTGCCAGTACTGGTAAATGCTTGACAATCACATTAATCACCATGAAAGGAGAGTCTAAGGAGAGCCTTATGCAACCAGACACTGTGCTCTGGAAGTGCTTGGGCATGCATTCCATTCTGAGATGTATTTGTAGTTGAAGAACGGCTGGTTGCTACTAGTCATCAGTGTACACTGTCCATTTTGAACAGTGGATTCAGACCTATTCAGCCCCAATGAATCCTGACAAGCAGAAATGGAGGCATATTCTATTTTCTGAAATGTCTTCTCTCATTACACATTGGTGCTCCTTTGACAGCTTCTCTTCCTGCTGTCATAGCTTCTTCTGTCATCCAGCTTCCAATGGACTCAAAACAAAACTCTGAATTTTTATTAACTACTGACTGCTGATATTCAGGGGTTCTGTACTCATTATCAATGCAGAGTTCTCATACTTCCTTTTTTATACAATGTCAGCATAGACACAACTTTTGCAGTAGTGCATTTCTCTGTCTTTTCACAGGCCTTACTGTATGCTGCAGTGCTGTCCAGAGTTCATATGTATCAGATGAACATTACTGTCAAAAGATGCAAAAGCATTTCAGCAGAAGATATTTGAAGTGCAGCATCCCATCTGAGAATGACTGACATCAATCTTATCTCTGTCTTCAAGCAAATAGCATATAAAAGTTTAGTTCATTAAAAAAGTAAAAAAAAAGTTGAAGTGTGTGTTTCATACCAGTCTCCTCAGGCATTGTAGTATTTTTCTCTAAATTTGATAGTAAGATTTGAAGGTGTATTTGACAGGGATTATTTATTTTCACATGCTATTCTGGCAGCCATATCATATATGAAGATACTAAGATAGAATAACACAATAAGATATAAAAATTACTATTTAGCTGAGTTATTCTACCATTTTCTAAGTGAGATTATGAGACAATTCCAGAAACATTATAGTTGTCCAAGCAATTTCCAGCTTTGCTACTATAAATAGTAAGAGAATAAAGTCAGGGACTGGATAATTACCATCTTTCTCTTTGAATTGCCTCACTACTTTCTTCAATTTCTTTGCTGAAGGACTGGCTTGATCAGGTCCTTCCTTTTCTGATTTTCGTCTTGCTCCTTCTTCAGCAGTTACTGTAGTTGTTGTTGTTTCCATCCCTATCTCAGCCATAGTGTCCTCAAATTCAGTTTGGGTTCCTGCCTCGTCTACAGTCCCTTGAGAGTACTGAGCTGTGCCTGGATGGGCACAGGCCAGCCCCCAGTGCAGTGCTGGAGGCTGCTGCTTTTCACTGGGGTAGGCAAGGCACCCTTCTAGCAGCTGACAAGTCAATTTGTCAGGGTTGATCATCTGTTCAGGTGTTAAGTCCTAGGTAATGGGAGGTGATAACCACCCTAGGAATCTGCCCAAATCCTCCCAAACATTCTGCCACCCATAGACTGCCCACTTCACGCAGTCTGACATTTCAGTATCTTCTCACCCAAAATTTTTGTCTTATACCAGGATGACACCATATCGCATAAAACCTGTAATATGCTAACAGCATGAAATAATAGTATTAAAAATGCATGTAAGCATGAACAAGGATCATGGGAGCCTGCATAAAAAAACCATCAATGTCAATTCTGTGTAGAGGGAGAGAGATGTGTTCACTCATCATCTCCACAAGATAGCTCTCCCAACGCAGCAAGGCTTTCAATGTAAGGGCAAAGCACAGAGCCATTGCTTGAACTAATATGTTCCCAAACTCAGCAAAATAAAGAGATAAGCACTGCAGCTGACAAACTCCATGTACATTCTACTCGATAATTACCTATAGCATTGTTAATATAAAACTGCCATTGTCTCGCTTCATGTTGAGCACCAGAAAGGACTGTAGAGCATTGACTTTGATTGGATGCCAAGTGTGGATATTCTCACTCTCTGGTGACAGAGAGACATAGCTTCTCCCAAGCTCGGTCTGGGAAAGTTCAGAGAAAGAATTAAAACAATTATTATCTTATACACTACACCTAGTGTTGTGAAAGATGTTTACAAGTAGGTGTTGTTCCTTTCTTGACCAATAGTGTGAGATAAGTTTCCAAAAGACTAATCAGGTCTTAGGTTCACTATGCTCTCCATAAGAAGTGTGATTTTCTACTAATAAATACCTTTTATACCTTCTGAATCATGAAGTCAATGTGTCATTTTCGTCTATCCCCTATATCACTCGTGTAGCAGCCAAATGCTCACCAAGATGCTGTACCACTCTTCCTATTCAGCTGGACAGAAGAGAGAAAATAAGATGGAAAACAACTCAGGTTGACATAAGGCAGTTTACTAAGGAGAAATGTTACATGCAGAAGCAAAGGAAAAAACACTAAAGATTTTATTCTGTACTTCCCAGCAGCATGTGTTGTCCAGCCACTTTGTGGGAAGCAGGGCTTCAGCAGGTGTACTGGTTGCTCAAGAAGGCAAATATTGTAAATAATGAATGCCCCCTTTTTTTCTTCCTTTTCTATGCATTTATATCTGAGTCAACATCATACGGTATGGAATACATCCCTTTGGTCAATCTGAGTTAGCTGTCCTAGTTGTGTCCCCTCCCAGTATGTTGCCCATCTTTCTGGTGGGGGGATGGAAAGCTGGGAAGACTGCACTGATGCTGTGCCAGTGCTGCTCAGCTGCAGCCAAAACACCGGTGTGTTATCAGCACCTTTCCACCTACCAGTGCACAGCACAGCACTGTGAGGGCTGCTGTGGGGAAATGAACTTTGTCTCAGTCAGACCCAATCCACCAAAGATGACAGGAGTGGCCCCATGGAGAGAGGATCTCACACTGGAGCAGGTTTGCTGGCAGGACTTGTGATCCCATAGGAGAGCCATGCTGGAGCGGCTTCTGAGGAACTGCAGCTTGTGGGAAGAACTCATTGGAGGATTTAATGGAGGACTGTTTCCCATGGGAGAGACCCCATGCAGGAGCAGGGGAGTCCTCTCTCTGAATAGGAATGAGCAGCAGAAACATGTGATGAACTGACCGCAGTCCCCATTCCCTACCCCTCTGCACCTCTGCAGGGGAGCAGGTAGAGAAGCAGGAATAAAGTTGAGCCCAAGAAGGAGGAAGGGGAGAGGGAAGGTATTTTTAAGATTTTTTTTTTTGCTTCACATTATTCTTCTCTGATTTGATTGGTAATAAGTTCAATTAATTCCCTGGCCCAGGAGCCTTTAATTCTTTTTCTCTCCCCTGTTCAGCTGGAGGGGAATGACAGCATGCCTTTGGCAGGCACTTGGTATTCAGCCAAGGTCAAACCACCACGCATGTTAAACTGATTTTTATGGATGCCAAACATTGCCATATATTTCTATTACTTGACACCCCTGTACTTCAGATCTAGTCCATGGCTGACATATAACCAGAGCAAATACTGTGATTGGGGAACTAATCACCAGAAAATCCACAGAGTATATTCAAAGATATTGCTATACCCTTTGTGAATTAAGAGGCAAGCAAGGACAAGAAGGATTAGAGAATATCAGCACTCTTAGATGTGGCCTGATTTTTCAAAGATTTGAACATTTCAGTCTCCATTTGGCTTCAGTAGGAATCAAGGTTATTCAAGAGTGGAAGTCAATCCAGTAGAAACTAGACTGCAACAGTCAGTATCCATTTGTGGCTGATTACTTCCCAAATCATGTTACAGAGTAAAACAATATTTTAAAATGAGTCATCTTTCATATTGAAGAAAATGCTTAATGCATTTTTTGTGAAAAATCGGGAGTTTTCAGTCTCACTTAAATAAAAACCTATACAGAAGGTCCTTCTGAAGTATGATTAGTAGAAACAAAATTTGGTCATACAAAAATGCTAATTATTTCTGGCTATTGAATTATGTAAAACAATGGAATATCCAATAATGTTTAGACTATGACAACTGGAAAGCAAAGATCAGTGTGTAACTGATCAGAGAGATTTCCTGGAAGAAAGACATTGAATAAATATTCTAGGATTTGTGGAGGTTTGGGGTCACAGGATGCTCTGCACCAGCTGTGGTAGGGGGAGATGCAAAGAAAGAGAGGCAGTACAGGATCCTTCCTCCATCTTGATGATAGAAGGTTGACAACAAGTGGCTTAATGACTGCCTCAATCAAACAGAATGAGAAGAGGTAGAGAGTGAATAAATCTTAGGTCCCTTTGAATGCTGGGCACCCTGCACAGGTGATTGAGTCCTTGCAAAGGTACCTGTGGTCTCTTTGCTATTCCCCTGTGCTACTTTCAAATCCACAGGAATGGATAATGAGCATCGCCTGCTTCCTGATGGTGATATCAGTAGGATCTTCAAGAGCTTTCTGCTTTGTTTTTCTCCCATGAGTTTTGTTAGCATTCTAGCCTGGGGTACACTAGATGAAATAACACAGTGCCATTGTAAATGCTTGTTATGCACTGGCTCTGCAGTAACTGAGCTACCACTTATTGATAGGTTAGAAATCAATGTGAACTACCAGGATGCAGTTTAAAAGGGTGCCATAAGCCCCTAACTGACTCTTTTTTACTTTAGAAGTCCTGTTGAAAAGGATTTACAGGAACTGAGAATGTGACATTGTTGATGGGACATTCTGAGTTTCTATTCTCCATGCCTGTTCTGTGTAATGATTGTTGAGTTAATCTGCTTGTGTGTGGTGGGAAAAAACATTACTTTTACTGTAGCTCTAAGCTGTGCTGCAGGCAGACAGGAGTATTTTCTTGAAGAAGCGAATGGCTGTAATAAACAAGGAAACATAGATAAGGCTAATCATGATAGTTTCCATCAGATCTGTCAGTCCTGCAGTTACTACATGATTTATCAGAACAGCATGTATGTTTCCATTTCCCTAAGGCATCTGGATTGCAAAGTAGCTGGTGGGTAATAATTGATTTTGAAAGTTTTAGTTAATTTTAGAACGGGAGAATTCCAGCCAACAATGTTTTGGAAAAGTAAATTGTTTTCCTGGATAACACTGGGAAAGTTTATTTATATCATAAGTATGTCTAAACATTGATTGTTTTTCCATATAGGTTCCAGTGCTGCAGTTTTTCCCATCTAAGATTTTTACCTTCATTTGTTATTGATCATAACATTTTTTACATGTTCATTGCTTCTCACTTAGTTCAGGAGTTCTTTAAGTATTTAAACTAAGTAGAGATGAGCCCAAGCAGCAGACCTGAGAGTCCTATCTGAGTTTTGTTACCTTTCTCCCCTTCACTGTGAGAACTTTTTTCATAAGACTTTAGTTCAGCTACATCCTACTAGCCACATATAATTATAGTTTTGACCAATGCAGAAGCAATTAAGGGGTGTGATATAGCAAGTTTGTGTTATAGGCAGCTGCAGAGACCGATGCAGAGGATATGGATGGAATGTCAGCAAGAAATACATCCTGTGTTCATTCCATACTTTCTGGTGCTGTCCCATGCACTGATGGACAATGATGCAGCACAGATGAAAGGAATTGTCAGGAAAGGAACAGGCTATCAAGACATGTCTCTTGTTTCCAGTACCGGTCTATTCTAAATGTTTTAGAGGAATGTGCAAGAAATCTTGAAGAAGAAAACTATAGGACAATCCACACAAAAGAAAGTTTCTTCACAGAAACAACTAGCTTAAGGATGGCTTGCAGAGAAAAAAAGGTACTTCCAGTGCTTTTATTTGTAAAGTAGAATTTGGATTTATGGAATCATAAAATGGTTTGTGTTAGGAGGGACCTTTCACATCATGTAGCTCCAGCCCCTCTGCCATGAGTAGGGATGCCGGGCACTAGACCAGGTTGCCCAGGACCCTATCCAACCTGACCCTGAACACTTGCAGGGATCCACAATTTCTCTGGGCAACCTGGTCCAGTGTGTCACCGCCCTCACAGGAAAGAATTCCTTCATAATATAAAATTTAAACCTGCCCTCTTTCAGGTCGATTTTAGATTCATATTTGTGACCTTAATTTTTTTTTCTCTGAGAGCTCTTTAAAGAAATATATAAAATTTACATTATTAACAGTGGAAAAAAATTTTCTCTGTTCCTAATAAATTTTCTTACTAAATTTATATTAAAATATTCAGCTCATGATGTATAGTAATTTCCTTTGTTTAGAGGATCTAAGTTTAACTTAAACTTCATCATGCAGCTTATCACTCAATTAAATTTTATATTTATCCCTCACGTAATGTCATTTTGTAACTTCATAAAGCATTGCATAATGACATTTTCCATTACTTTCTATTATATACATTAATAGAATGTATATAATTCCATTATATTACATTTGCATTAAATAATTAATAAAAAATTCTGATGTTTGTAAAAGCATTATTCAGTATTCCAGATCAAAGCATGCCTTACTTAATAAATCACAAAGATATACTGACAAAGACTTTCTTTCTTAATCCATCTCATTGTATTTACTATTTTTAGTGCGGGAACCAACATTTGATTCTTTTCTCTGGGAAGAATGAGAATGGGAGGAAGGAATCAGTTTTATTCAGTCCAGACTGTATATTGTGTTTATCAACATTGTGCCTGCAGCATTGGATGTAGATAAAAGCAGTTGTGTTTTGATTTATATCAATGTTTAAAATAACTGAAAAAGCCACTGATTGATTTAAGAGAATGCTCTGATAGATAGGCAATTTGTCACAGCTGTAAACCTATATTGCTGGAGGAACTTGGAAACAATTTTGCTTTTTTTCCAAAATCAGATTTTTTCTCATGGTCAATGAACTGCGGCATAATTACTTGCTGTCCATTAATATGTAACAAGTATACTCTAATCTCAGTGGATATAGGTAATGGCAACTCCACCTACCTCTCACCTCCAGTCTGAAGAAGTTCCACCGCTCCATCTTGAAGTTTTCCAGTGAAAGGAAATTACCTGAGATAAGGTTATCCTCCAAGTGACTATTCAGCCCTGTCAATGGTGATTTAGAAAATGAGAATTAGGGACATTGTCACAGGAAGATAGCTAACAGCACCCGTATTTTAAGAGGTTTCTTTTTTTTTTTTTTAATACTGGTTGTGATTTTGAGCTACTGGGTTGAAGTACCAGAGATGAGAAGTTATGGCCATCTTAGTAAAGACCATGAAATCTAGAAATCTCCATAGAAAATTAATTCCAACATTATTTTCAGACAGGGATTGACTATACATCTTGAAGAGTTTACATAAACAGAACCTCAGGTGTGCCCATTTCTATGCAAATTTTTTGAAAAGTGCTTTGATATTATGTACATTCAGATGAATCTCAGTTCTTGCTTTTCTTCACAGGTAGAGTATTTATGCTGGATACCCAAGGGGTTAAGTCATATTTTAAAAGTGCCTCTCTGTTCTTGCAATTACCTAATTTTCCCATATGCTGCATTTTATTTTTATTGACTACAGGAAGAGCACTCTCATTTTTCTGTCAATAGCTTTCTGAGGAGGACCCTTAACAGTGGCATTAATGGCTTGCAGCTTGGAGAAATATTCTCATCCCAAGGGCACTGGATATTACAGCAATTGACACAGAGGTGCTAACATCAGCAACCCTGTGGTTCTCACTTTCACTGCTAGTGGCATTGATGGCCAGCTTAGAGGGGCCTGGAGAATATCAAGTGAGGAGCCAGGAGAATGAAGTGGCAGCTTTTCTTTTTTTCTTTTTTCCTCTTTGTTTGTTTGTTTCTTTTTTTTTGGGTGTGGGGGTTTTTTTTTTGTTTTTTTTTTTTTTTTTG
>VXAX01003955.1:118434-179101 GCA_013399835.1 Leptocoma aspasia
TTTTTTTTTTTTTTTTTTTTTTAGATTTATGTGTTTTAAGTCACTCCTCACTGAAATCTGGGAAAAATTCCTAGCAGGAAAACACCCAAGAGAAAAAATAAAATTGTGAAATTCACCAAACAAGAATTCCTGGTGGTGACATGGTCAATCTAAAAACATAATTAAATATTGCAAACACCATTTTTGTTCCCCATTCCAAGTTGTTGATCCAACAAAGAATTTACTTTGCTTAAGAATGTGTCTTTGAAGAATAAGAGAATTCAGGTTTCTCATTGGTTTATTTCTATTATATTTAGAAAGCAGGAAGAGTCAGTAATGAAGTTATTCTTGACTCTTCAGTAAGGAAACTCAACCAGAATTTGCTTATGTTGGTTTTTATTGCTCTTCCTATATATACCACAACTTTTATGAAATTGTCACAAATTATGAATAGCAGTGATAGATTCACCTATGGGCCAGATGGATTAGAGGCCTGGGGTGACATGAACTAGGACAGCATAGAGAAGTCAAAAAGGGAGAAATGATTCCCTCAAGATTAAAACTAGATTTGCAAAATTTTACTCTGCCAGTTGTCTGGGTTGAGTGATTATTATTATATTTTTTCTTTAATGGGTGGTAGATGATATTCAAATCTTCTGATTTTTGCCGTAGTAGTCAAAAGCAAGGATAATGAGATACATTTTCTGTCACTGAAGCACGTGTGGTAGATGCTCAGTTAGGAAAAGTGTGTTCTTCTCATCTCTAAATACTTCCTGTGTCCATAATTTCTTTATCAGTTAATCATATAAATTATTTCATGTTCTGTGGTGCAAGGCTATAATAAATATTAAATTATTACTTGTTCTAATGATCAAAGAAGAAAAAGATGAATACCTACCTACATGTAATGGCTCTGGTTTCCCTTACACTTTCTTGAAGTTAGTGTGTGTTTGCTGAAAATCAAAATATGATTTTGGTCAGACTCCTGTGTTTGGCAGTATCAAGTTGAACTGCTGCGTTCATGGAATGAATGGAATGATGGTAGGAATGATGGAAATCTGTGTCTGCCATGTTACCACCGTGTCAACAGTGCAAGAGTACTGCAGCCTTGGACTCAGAGTAGGGCAGTGTACTTGTGGCAAGATATAGGACTTCTAGAGCTAAATGAAGGACCTGCAATGGCTTGAGAAAAAGCATGAATAATTAGGTATGTTGTGATGCAGATATGCACTGCTGGGTTACAAAAGTATTTGGAGAATTAAGGGCAAGTATCTTAAATTTTCAATAGATGGAGTAGAGATTAAGACAGTTTTTATTTCTCTTCTGGGTGATAGAAAATGTTATTTGATTAGTAAGCCATTTTCTTCATAGTGATTTCATATAAAATATTAAGGAAGAAAATAACTCTCTATGTCAACTTTGGTTATTAACTAATATGCAGTACTGGATATTGCTTATGTGTTTTTTGCACATTGGCTTTTCTGAAGTGAAGAATAAGGCAGGTATACAGTAGTTCAGAATTAATTTTTTCTCTGTAACATAAAAATTCATACATGAGCCAAACTTTTATGTGGTCGCCACTGCTGAAGAGAATGTGATGTGCATATTGACTAGTGGATCAGCAACCATTAGTGCCACTAGCAATAAACTACCATGAGAAGAAGCACACTTAAACTGTCAGCATGCTGGCAGTGGAGAGCCTTTATTTTGCAAGAAAAAGTTTTCCAAACTTGCTTTTCCGATGAGCAATTCTTTAAAATGTTGTGAAACCTTTTTAGCATTCAAGAGCTTTTACATTTGTGCTATTCAGACCAAGTAAGGCAGTAGATGTTTCCTTTCCTCAGGTAATTTGCCTTGGAAATTATGTTGAGTTGCAGTTGCTGTAACCTTCTTGGAGACAGATGTTTCTAAGGTGAGCTACAAAATGACACAGCACTCCTTGCCCCAGAGCATGGCAAATCTACAAAGCAGGACCCTGGAACATCCTAGCAATTGCTCAGGACACCTGCATGTAGCCAGAAAGAAGAGGAGGGAGCTGTGCAGGCAGCACTGAGAAGTGACACCACACAGGCCAAAGGAAGCAGAAATTCTCCCAGGGGCCCTGGGTGGCACTGAAGGCTCTCAGGCACACCATGACTCTCCAGGGAGAGTTTATTCATGTTAATTGATGTAACACAAGGTCCAGTGGCTTTGCCTCACGATGCAACACAAGAGTCTAATTCAACCACTTTCTGAACCAGTAGAAAGCAGAGCAATTAAAGAACTGGCAGCATCATTATTATGGTGACCCTGAATTGGTTTTACGTTCTCATAAAACTCTGTAATCGCAGTCCAAATGTACACGGCAGCACGTGTTGTGAATCCTTTCAGTACATTTTGTATTTTTCATTTTCTTACTTTGTACTGTTTTATATGGAAATATACTGTGACAAAACATACAGTATGACAAACAGCTTTATCACAGAAAAATTTTCTATTGACATGGATATGGTGTGATTGCTGAGCAAGGAGCTGTAGTGTCCAGGACATGGTGGTCCTGTGGAGCAGAATAACCTTCTGCTGGAAGTTATCACAGCAGCCCTCCTGGCTGCTGGGAAGCAGCCAGCTTGCCTTACCTGTAGTAGTTCACAAAAGTGTTTCCTTTCAGAGGCAGTTTAGGCTGTTTCAAGTCTTGTGTGTTGGAGTGGCTGATGCTAGGAGCAGGCTGCTTTTTAATGCCTTTGCAATGGCAGTCATAACCCTCGATGGGGAGAAGTTAGAGAAAAGAGGCATGAAAAAGCAATATGGAAATACAGCTTTCTGTTATAAATTTCATATTTAGTAGTTGTATGCAGCAACTGACATGATTCAATATCAATATTTTTTGCCTCTATTAAGTTAGCTCACAGTTGTGGATAAAATGGTAATGTGAGAAGGGGTGGGAAGACAAAAAAGAACAAAAAAGTGTCTGTGCTAGAGTAATTGCAATCTGAAATTAAAAGGAAAGATAACATATGATACAGACAAAAGAAGAACACAAGGAAATGTTTAGACAGCAGCAACTGAAGATGTTGAACAGGCCTAACTCAAATTAGGTGTTTCTAAATGTGAGAGAACAGGAGGATTTAAGTGGGAATGTGAAGGACAGCAGTGCAGTAGATTTAAAGACAGCTATTGGAAGGTCTTCTCAAGCATGAGGAGCAATAAGGAAGAAAGACTGAATGAAACACAAAAGGTAGCAGTGGCTGAGTGGCTAGCAGGTAATGAATTACCTTGAAAATTTAGGTGACTGTGACTAAGTTGTGCATGAGTTTGTAGAGAAGAAAATGCTAGTGGAGTAATAAAGGATTGAAAAGGCATAAAATGTAGGTCGAAATTTGATTTTTCCAGTACTAATCTCACTAGCAGTACAAAACTGACCACTGAACAGACAGTACAGTTAAAAAAAAAAACCAAAAAAGCCCCACAAAAAACCCACAAAACTACAAAAGGAGTGATTAGGTTTTACAAAGACTTTCACTTAGGTAGTTGGAATGAGACTTTTATCGAATGTAGGAAGAAGCATGTAGGAAGAAGCATTTGGATTGTAGCCTTGAAGCCAAAGTAAAATGAAGAAAGAAAGGTGCTCTATTTATGGTCCCGAATAAGAAATGAATAGCTGGGACTATCAGATACAGTGTATGAGGAACATGGCACATCTGAGCACCAGATGAATTAAACAAAAAGGTCTTCAACAAAGTGATCAGAAGAAAACTTGCTCTCAGTTACCTTGGTGATTGTTGTTTGGACACCTGAGATAGCAGCTGATGGTAGGAGCAGAAGTTGTAACACGTGAGAGCTATGCAGGGACTTGCTGAAGAGGACTTTGAAATTATGATCTTTAGTTCATGGAAACAACTGCAGAAAAAGACACTTAGGCCCAGGAATCCCTTCCTGCTCTTTCATCATCAGAAGAGTGATGTTTAGATATGACTGACTAAAGCTTCATCAAAGCAGCCACAGATTTTTTCCAGCAAGTGAGGCTCAGAGCCACAAACATGAAATTATTTTAAGAATTGGATTGAAACCTGTTCTGATGAATATTTCTGACAGCCCTAAAAGACAATAAAGATTTCTCTGTGGTGTGCAGTGAAGTTTTCTGGAATATCACCAGCAAATATTGATTTCTTGTAATTATCATGGTATGCCAGGAGTTCCAAGGCAAAGAAAAATTTTAATATATTTTGTCAAAATATTCTCAAGCCAGTATTTGAGGACTTTATGTGAGCACTTCTGCAACATGACAGAAACAAAATTTATGTATAGAAAAATGTGCTATACATATAAGTCTGGGAAAGTAAAGAGGAAAATGTAATATCTTATGGAGGTAGAAGAATCAACAGCGGCTATTTATAAACTTGTACATGAAATTACTTAGATATGTAAAATTATTTTACTGTTTCTTGGCTGGTATTCTAAATACCAAAGTAAATTTTAAACTGTAAAGTTCTGTGTATTTACAGAAAAAAACTAATCCACTGAACAAAGCAGGAGATTAGTCATAGTTGAAGTTTTTTTAACAAAATTTTACAGAACAGTTTTTACTGAAAATGTTCAAATATACCTTACCAGCTTACGTAAAGAAAATTGAAGGCATTCTGTTCTGAAACCTGTAGCTGGCTTTTTCATTTTTCAAATAGATATTCCAAGTGATTGTGCATATGTGGAGTGAATACAATGATAAGAGTAAAGAACTGCTGTTTTGATTAAACATAATGTTCTCTTAAAGCGGATAATTATCAACACTGTGGTCTAGATGCTACTATAGGTTTTATTTTGCACTGTCACAATAATTTTCTTTGCCTAGGTAGACAAAGAAAATTCACTGCTTGTTTTCTAAAATCATTTATTCATAAGTGATACTTTTATGCTTCACATATTTATTGTACATCATCATGTGGTTGGAAAACAGAGGAAGACAGGTATGAACTGATCATCCTGAGCAATTCTGCCATTCAATACAAAATACAGGTATTACAGAGATACAAATTCTGAATATTTAAAAAAAAATACAGGCTAAACCTTTGTGTCTTAGACTTTAAAATAAACATCTGATTTGCATTTGACAGTCTTCCTTTTCTGTTTGTTTTCAATAGATTTTCATGTGCATGTACACGTGTGCTGCCGTGTACATTTGGACTGCGATTACAAAGTTTTATGAGAACGTAAAACCATGGAATGGTCCAGGATTAGCATCACAGGCCTGAGTGTTCATAAGAGGAGAGTTACATATTTTTAGAATAGGACTGCCAAGATAGTGGGAGAACACACTCCTCAGGACCAATTATTAAATCCAATCACTGCTGAAATATCAGGATGAAATTCCTGTAAGCATTTGACAAAAATATCTCTTTAAAGAGGTTAAAATAGTATTTTCGTGCTCACAGACCTTTTTCTTGCCTTGGTTTAGGTTATGTACATGTGTACCCATGCATGTATACATGCACAGAGGACAATCCTAAACTTTTTGCACAGCTGTGGACTGGGAAAATTCTAGAGCAAAATAATTCAGAATTACAGTTGTTTTATTGCACCTCCCTGGAGCAAATGACTCTCAGATAGCAAACTAGGCCCCAGTTCTTGTGTACAAGATCAACCCAGATCTTGGCTGATCACTGCCAATCTTTGTTTCCAGTCTCAAGATTCTGGGGTCAGCTCTTCCAGACTCAAAACCGAGTTTACCAACTTACTGCATGTATAAAGAGATCACTGACAAATCGGGTAATGTTGCTCTTTTCCTTCTCTGATAAAGTTGTATCATTGCATTGCATGGAGAATAAAATAAAGCAACTGCATTATCTGTCATTATTACTTGTTACCTGATTTACTGCTTATAATTTACATAATTGTTTCTAGATAACTTAAATGAGTGATTAAAACAGCAAGTTAAGTGAACCTGTTGAAGGGATGCAATCATGATTAATTAAAGAAGAGAACAGAATTCATTGAAATAATGTCTTTTTCTTTACTAATGAATTTTTTTTTCCTTTCCTCTTATTTTTCTTTCTGCTGTTGGCAATACCTTAAGTAAATATTCTTGAAGATTCTTGCTTGTTTTTAAATGGAATGAACACTTGAATTGTGACAGGTAAACATACTAGTGTTCAATCTGTCAGGAACTCTTGTCACTGAAAATGTATAGTTATTTTAATGACGATTTTTCGGTTTGTAAAACACATGGAACCTCTTGAGATGTTGAATATTAACATCTGCCACAGTAATGACTACTGAACTATTAACATTGCAATTTAAAGGTATTTCCTAGTTCACATGGTGTCATGGGTCACACAATGCAAAGGACAACTACTGCTCCTGTGTCTTCCTAGGAAGTGAAAGGTTATACCCAACATATCCAAATGTAGCTACATACCTCTTATTTCCATAGGAATTTCCTTTCATCCTGAAAGCACAACATGAATTGACATATCCATGTCTATATAGTCCTAATTCAGATTCACTGGAATCTTAAAAATATTTACTGACACATCTGCTTTCACTTTCAAACTTTTCACTTTCAAATGTGAGAAGACACATAGTATCTTAACTTTAAGAAGTTTTAAGGATTTATTTGTTTATGATTATAAGATATTCTAACAGTATTTCTGTAAAAAGATGTTTTATGAAAAGAACTGGGAATAATTTCTCTCTATCTTTAAAAATTTATAAATATTCTGTGAAATGTTGTAACACTGAAGGCATATTTGAAATTTGAACATTTTAAGGATTAAAGTTGTCCATTTCTTCATATTTAATTGCTCTCGTGGACTCATTTTAATTGTTTCTGATGCAACAGTGACCAAGTATCAAATTAAAGAATAGTATAGTAATTCAGTTGTCCTTTGAAGAATTAATATGTTGAAATGTTGAATTTGGACATGAAATCCAGTCCTTAAAGTGTGAAATAATATAATTTTAATCCTTCAAATCTCAATCTATTTAAGTATGAACTTCCTACTTATGACCTCATAGTCACATGCATTATGCTGTCTGCTTTAAGACAAGAACTTTAAAAGTAACCTAATAGCATGCGAAATGAAGTTCATTATAGGCTTTGGGGCACAACAAAAAAAAGTTATTATACCTGTTAGGCAGAAATACAATGATATTTGGATGTTGAAATTCTGCCACATTGAGGAAGGAGAGAGCGTTTGTCTTGAAAGCTGATGCAAAAGACTTCAATCTGTCTTTCAGAGGGCCCATTGGTTTGCTATGTTGAGGCATTCCCAAGGGTGATGCATTGGCATGTGCAGAGGAAAGGTGGTCAAAGAGCAAAAAGCTGTAATTTATTTCTTGTCTAACATCAATTCACACTTTCACACAGATGAAACGATCTCTCATTGAAATCAGCAACAAAATCTCTATAAAGGATGCATGTGTTTTTGTGTCTTTGTGAATGCAATTATACATGTGTGTATATAATTATGCACACACACCAATAGGAAAAGTTCTGATCATATCATTTTAAAAATTAAAAAAAAATGGAGGTATGAAGTCATGGTTTCTGCCCATGAAATCAGTGCTAAGTGATTGATTTTGCGGCTCCATTCCAAGCCTTGTAAAGCAGCACAAAGTATGTGTGCAGTTTAGGTAAGGTAGATTATGTGCATATAAATAGCATTTACAAGCCCAACATGTTGCATTTATCTGTGTGTGTGGAGGTCTAATGCATTGCAAATACATTTCAGAGTGGTGCCATAAGAAACTGCCAGGAGCCACCCCTGTTACGAGGGCTTCTTCTTTAAAAGCAAAGCCATGTACCTTTTTACAGCTGATAACAATCACAGTAATGCTTTGCAATAGTCATCACAAGTGAAGCAATGGGAAACAATCTGGTCTTTAAAGAGCCTGCCTTTATTTAGACACTTAATTTCAGTTAACTTTTAGAAGTAAGAACTGTGCCCATGGGTATTAAAGCTGCCGTGTGTAGACTTCATACTGCAGTGGGTCTGTAGGAAGATTTTATCAATGTGTGGAGATAATAACACAGAGGTTTGATTCTCATTTCAGATATATACCAATGCACAGAGCTGACTGATTTCAATGGGGTTATTTACAGTCGATGTCAGTGTAAACACAGGAGAATCACCCTGGTTGCAGTCAGAGGTTGCTGTCTGCTGGCTCTTGGGTAACATGTTTTTCTGGAAAGCACAGCATAATCATTCCATAGTCAAAGAAGGTCAGTAGTACTTTGAAGGATCCATTATTTTTCTTGGAGGCCTGGCAGGGTAAGAGAAGAAGGTTGTGAAGATCAAGTCATTAATGGAAAAGGAAGGAAGTCTATCACAAGAAGGAGATTTAGAGGGACTATCAAGCAAAACCAGTTAAACTCAGACAAGTGTGCTTAAAAATGTTTCTCCATCTTTTCAACTTTGCAGTTTAACTCTACAAAGTTTCTCTGACAAGAGTGAAGGAATTATATTTGAGACAAAGATGTCAAACAGAACCAAAGAAACCACCTAACAGAAAAGTAAACAATAAAGGCAACAAAAATAGAAAAGAAGAAAGACAAGGAAAGGAATAAAACAAGGAGAGGTCGAGGAAGGAGAGAGATTTTGTCTTTTCTGCCAAAACCAACATATCTTCTCACTCAGGACTGGGAGTGCTGTCTAGAGAGCTGTTCAGTAACGGTGGCAGGAAATCTCTTGTGTTTCAGACACATAGTTTCATTTATATACATTCAAAATAGTTTTGCTTTAAAACCTGGGAACTTCAGATAACATTTAGAGGTATATTTATAGTCCAACACAGGACCAATTATTTAATTTACATTTCCATAGTAACTATTAGCAGAAACTAGGCAGAGAAAACGTGTGCAGCTTTTGTTCAACAATTACACTGCCACATACCCAGCGTGGTTCAGCTGTATGCAGCAGCTCGAGAAGATGCACCTGTGGATCAGGACTTTTTCCTACTGTTATATACTGTTATATATACCATTCTTTCATGGTATTGCTGGGAGTTCCTGGCTATAAAATATACAAAGAAAAGGCTATTCTCTAATTCAGAGAGATGGCAATCCATATGTATAGTAAATTGTGAAAGGTATGCAGATACATGAGGGGTGTGGACCTAAGGAAGGGAATAAGGTGGCAATAACTATGGATTTTCTTACATACGTATGAAATGGTCACAATGTCACCCAAGCCAAACGCCAGTGACCTGGCAGCATTGTGACAGGACAAGGTGTGAGAGAGGGATTTGGAACACAAAGAGTTGAAAACATGATGAATGGTGACAGAGAATTTGTTTCTCTTTAACTTACTTTATTGTGAAAGTTAAGGAATACTACTAAGAAAAAGGTCTTCTGTCAGAAAACAAAGGAAATGTGTATTTTTACAGTGCTAGGAAAATTCTCTTTGGTCTTGCTTTCACAGAAAATGCAGACAGGGGTACTACAGGAGTGGGAAGGGTAATCAAATTGTACTTTCAGTAGGGTATTGGTAAGGTTTTAAAAGGAATTTTTTGAGCTTGTTTTGTGCTACCCACTGAGGTGAACACTGCATTCCAGTCCTGAAGTCAAAGGTGGAAAACTATCTTTTTAATGCCATAAATTTTCTCTGCAAACACAAGTTCCTCTTTTCACCATCAACTATTTTCCCCTCACTGACCATGAAGAGAAGTGGTTGCCTCAGGTAATTATGTGTACAGGGAAGAAATTCTCACCGCTTTCTGAATATCACCAATAACATGTTTAAATGATTTACAGTACCTTGTAATAGGTTCTCTGAAAATATGAATATTTTACTGCCACTGTGGAAACTCTCCACAGCATCTATAATAGTGACATTCTACAAGACAAGATTAATGAGTTTTATTTTTTGCTCTGTCTAGAAGTAAGATGTTCTAAAAGTATTTTCTTTTAGCAAACATGCAAAAAGATCATAATGTGCATCTGGTCAATGTATGAGAGTTTTCTGAAGAACCAAGAAACCAAAATAATGCAGCAAATGTTAGAAACAAGCTAGAGGAAACCCATTGTGCATAAAGCAGCACCATCTAATTATCATAAACTTCTCTATAGCTAATTTGGGCAGGAGGATTTAGCCTGTTTCTGAGTATATACAGGAAAGCAGAAAAGAATGTCTGTGAAAGCTAAAGGCTACTTTACTGTACTGGGTGCCTTTGAAATTCCTTACAAATTTATGTGGGACAAAATACTACAAAGGTGACGTGAGCCTCTTGGTATTCTGGGCAAATGTAAAAGAAGCTCATCTTGGTAAAGTATATTGGAATGGAGATAGTTCTAAACATTGAGTTAGACACTTACCCTGGGAGATTTGCAACCTTGAGAAGATTTTACTATCCTTTTCTCCTTGCTTAGAACAGAAAAAAAGAGAGCAGAATGAAACAAACCCTCTCTGTTGAGCACTCTTTGTGCTGTTTTAAAAAAATATAATTTCTAGATCATGTTAGGAAGGGTTCATAAATGAAATTAATAATAATGTGAGCAATTTCTGGTTCCTTGGCACACAGCATAGTTCACAATCCAGGATGAGACACCCATGCTCACTTATATAATGCAGGAAGAGTGTTTTAAGGACTTGGTTTGCTGTAACAGAAATGCAAAGGAGGGTAGAATTGTTTACATCCTGCTATGACAGGCAGTTGACTTCTCCGAGGCAGAGGTGGGAATCACTTTCGTAACAAGGAACTGAACTTAATTATTTTCAACATTCAAAGGGAAATTGTTTATTCCAAGAGATGAGTGGAAGTGCAAGTATTAATGTCCTTTTAACCACAAGACTGGGAGCAAGGGTACTTATGAAGGTACAAGAGACTTAAACACTGACCTTAGGGCTTTGTTTTAAGAACAGCAGGAGGTGGCTCTGCATTGGCTTTACCGCTATGCCCCATGGAAAAAATGTGAATTTGCATTTGCTAATTATTTACAAGCTAGGTCATAGCCACATATGCCTGCTCTACTATGAACAGACTGTCTGATTACAGTAATCTGCAAAGCATTAGAGCATTTAAAGGAAAAGGCAAAGACAGAGGGACTGATGGAAAATAGGGAGAAAAGACAATGGAGGATAATGCATGACAGATCATGCCAGACCAACCTAGTCTCTGTTTTTGCTGACATAGCAAACATCATGGACAAAGGAAAGAGAGAAAAATCTTAAAGGATAAATTCACCTGCCCCTAAACACAATTTTCTGGGGATGATAATGATGCCTAAAGATTTTTACCTTTGCCACATATTTGGAGCTTTGTAGATTTTTAATATATAGCTGTATAGTTTCAAGCACTTTCTTACACTTTAGAATAGTAGTTGCCCTTTTGTGTTACCTTCTTGAAATTCTATTTAGTCTTATTTTCAAGAAAAGAATTTCTAACAAGGACATCCTCTTTTGCACCAGCATTTGGGAGACGTAACAAGACACAGGGCTAAGATCCCCTTGGAGGCATTCCAATGGGGCAGGTGCAAGAGTGGATTACCAGGGCAACTTGTCTCCTGTTGGATGTAATTGCTAGATATACTAATTAATCATACTTTTAAAAATTGTGAAAATCTGATGCCACGTGTGTGCATAGCTATATTTTGTGCACCTGAAAGCTTTCATTAAAAGACTGCCCTTTATGTTATAAATTCTAATATTGTTTGGAGGGTTTTTCTTCTGATTCTAGGCAACAATAAAACACAACAAAGAAGGTAAAAAAATTGACTAACAGGGAGACTGCTAAAAAGAGAACAGTGTTGTTGGGAGAAGGTAGCTTTCCTCAAGGATAGATCTTGAGGCCAATTATATGTAAAGTTTTTATTGGTGACCTTGGCACAAAGAACAACTGTGCCCTAATAAAATCTGCTGATGACACAAAGCTGGGAACAGCAATCAATACAGAGAAGCATCAGAATATCATACAGGAAGAGCTGTATGACCTTGAGAACTGGAGTGATAAGAAGGGTAACATGTAGTATCAAGTATAAGGCCATGCAGCCAGGGACTGAGAAGAAGAATGACTGCCATAAACTGGAAATACAACAGGTGCAAATAAGAAAGGAGGGCAAACTTGCAAGTGTTAACTATATAGAATGCCTGTGAGCCACCTAAAGGATATGCTTGTCAAAAAGTACATGCATGTGGTGCTAGCAATGAACAAAATCTTTACTCAAATGTTTGAAACATTTTTTTTTAGTACATTCAAGTATGTACATGAAAATTACCCTAAAAAGTTAAAACTAAATAGGTGCTGCAATGAGAGAGGAGTCTCAAGACATTGATATGTGTATACGTTAGTGCCAGTTTGGGAAGGATGCAGATTTAGTAGTTACCAAAAGGTAGTATCTGCTAGGTATTTGCCTGCCTGCATTAACTTCATGGTAAGTTCAAGTTAGTTTTTCTTCATTCCCACTGAAAGATAAGCTGTCTTGAACTTAGCAAGAAGAAATATTATGGAAGTGGTCAGGAGATAGATAATGATATATATATAAAGGCATGAGTTCTTGTTCAAGTAGTCAAACCATAAAATAAGTTGCTTTGCTCAATCTGACCAAACAAGATTAAATGAATTCAAGATGATAGGATTGTGTCTATAAATATGAAAAGAAAGTAGACATCGTAGTTGAAGAAATGCTCTTTGAGTTAAAAAACAAAATACCCTTAATATCTAATACTATTTGATTAGCTATATATTGAATGGAAATTATTAAATAGTTTCTGATCACAGGAAGGGTGGGTGGTCACAAGTTTCCCAGTAAGAATACTAAGAGCAAAAAGAGTAACTGATTTTCGAGATACAACATGAAAAGGGTTTCTTAATGACTGTCGACACTGTATTCGTTAGTAAGGAGTTAGCAAGGTGTTCCATGTGTGCAAAAGGTGTGAGATGGATATTTGAGTTGTAAGAGTGTCTCAAGGAAAGAGGCAGTTCTCTGGAAACCATCTCTTCGCTTTTCTGCTTTTCTAGTACTTGATTATGGCAAGTAATGACTTGGTGCAATGCACTTCTGTGTTGTTTTTCTACTATTCTAATCCTGTTCCCAAATGTCTTATAGTCCTCTTGAGCATTGTAATGAAAAGATGGCCTGAGCCTATTTGACAAAAATAGAACCTCTGTCTATTAATAACACAGTGAGTAAATGAGCAGTGAGTGTATGACTGAGCACAAATGAATTTCAGTGTTCCTTTACATACCAGTGTGTTTTTCTCATTTATATTTTCCATCTGATTTTTCAAATATAACAATAATGAATCTTCTTTTTTCCTGTCCCACTGCAATAACAAAAAATTGTTAAGATGGTGACTTGTTAGACTGATATTTATTGAAATATCATAATAAAATGATTCACAATATAAAAATAAATAATGTTTAATAATTCCTTATATCATTCCAAAGAATGACCAAAAGCACTTGGGTAGCACAAAGACAATATAAAAATGGGAATTTCCATAAACACAGATGAAAATCAGATGCTCACATTCTGTGTTCAGGGTCTCTGCCCTGGAAGGTACAGCAATAAGAAAACTTGGCAAAGACAACCAAAAAAAGATGTGTTTCTAGCAAGTGTAAACAGCTGGGTAAACAGTTGTCTGTTGGAACTCTCTCCACCCATTATGTTTCCATGGATACAGCAAGACTGTAAATTATCTTAAGGCATACATTTTTGACTATTTTTTTAATAGAGACCTCAGTCTGGGAAAGCAAACTATTATCTGCTCAACTTTAATCACAGAGCTAGATTATTACATAGAGAAAATGAAGGCAAAGAACAGATGATTCACATGACTTCAAAGGTGCCTGAAGAGAGTTGACACAAAATGAACACAGGCTATAGACAAACTTTCTGCATGTCTCACTGAAAACTAATAGGACTGTTTAATCACAGAGGAAGCTTCAAACACCTCAGCAAAATGTGTGGACCAAAAAGCAGGAAGAAATGTCTGATCCTTATTGCTGGGAGCCTCAAAAGAACAAAAGCAAGTTGCTGAAAGCTCAGCACACTATTATTTCTCCTGACTGCTTTCCCTATGAAGATCAGAAACATGTTACTTCATGCTTCATTTTCCAATCCTTATTGGCTGAATGATAAAATTGTTAGATAGTATCCTGTTCTTTTTTTCTGCATTTTTCTGAGTTGGTTAAACCCCTGAACTGGTGGTATATTGATATTTTGAATTTTTTTTCATGAAACATCAAACATTTATTCAGCATTTCCCATGGTGGGGGTTTTGTAAGACTTAACTTGCAAATTTTAATCATGTTAATGGAAATGTCTGAAAATTAATCTGTATTTCTATATTTTTAAATTACATTCTCATAGTTACAACATATAGTATTAAGGAAAATGTTGATTAGCAGAGATTTAAAACCTCTTTAATTCCCTTCCAGCTCAAGTTGTTTCCCTCCTATTTGTTTTCTCATGACATAACTTTATAGCTCAGTTTCCACCAAATCCATTTTGATAAAAAGTTTTGACCAGCTAGGTAATAATAACAGTTTGGATCAAAATGATGACAGATAATTGGTTGATAAGCAATTTAACTTACCTGCGTTAGAAAGAAATATCTGGAATGTATCTGATGGGTTTCTTTTCAAAGAAGTCAAGAGCACTTAGCATCAGAAAAGAGGCAAAAAAATTTAGATTGCACATTTTGCTGTTTTTTTTTTTTTGTTTTGTTTTGTTTTGTTTTGTTTTTGTGGCACATTTTTTTCTACCTAATCCTTGCAGTCTAAAGCTTAATGCTTACAATTAAGGGAACATTACCAAAGTGAGGTCAACTCCACAAAGTTTATGACCAGCATATTTTAAGCTATAAAAGTTAATCTGCCAAATCAGTCTGTAAACAACCTGATAATTAAAAAATAATGTGTGAGTGGCAATTCTTGACATTACTGAAAATAATGCATTACAATTCAATACTTGCTTTTAAAATTTTCTGTTTCTATAAATTAAATACTAGGCAGTATGATGTTTTAGCTATTAAACTAAAAGTTTTAGTCCTATATCTTCATGTTATATAACCTCACAGAACTAATACATAAGAAATGTACATGTTTTCCTAGCGGAAAAGATAGGCTGTGCCTGAGCTATAATAGATAATTGTAGTGCTTCTTAAAGAAAAATTGTTCTTTTCAAAGTGGCTTTCTCAGTAAGGTGAGGTCACAAAATGTACTATAAATCAGTTGGGCCTAAACAAAACTTGACACTGTTTAAATTGCATTGACTCATAAGCCACAGAACAATTAACAAGAAAAATGACAGAAGATACTTTAATTTTATTAGTTACTGAGCAAAAATGTCTGTGATCTTCCGAAGTTATTCTATCAAGAGAAGGGTTTTTTTCTAACCGTGAGAAGGCATTTGGTGACAAACTTTTTAGAAGGGCCTGTAGTGATAGGACAGAGGATACTGATTTTAAATTAAAGGAGGATAAGTTTCTACTAGCTATAAAAGGTTTTTTTTTTAAATGAGGGTGGTGAAACACTGGCACAGGTTACCCACAGAGGTGGTAAATGCTCCAGCCCTGGAAACATTCAAGGTGAGGCTGGATGGGGCTCTGAGCAATCTGGTCTAATGGAAGGTGTGTGTCCCTGCCTGTGAAAGGGAGGTTGGACTAGACGGCCTTTAAAGGTCCCTTTCAGCACAAACAATCCTATGATTTTCTGATTAACTTCTGTTCATAAGTCCAGGAGTTAATTTATCGATTTAAAATCATCATGACAAAATAAAAAATCACTTCTTTTTTTTTTTTTTTCAATTTTCTAAAATTGCAGTATTGCCATTCACGCATCAATCGAATTTAAAATATTAATTTGTGACCTCTAGTGTGTGTGCTGTGGTCAGTCTCTGTCGTTCTGGGACTCGGGAACTTTGCCAGAAGCTCTCTGGGGGAGCAGAGGCTGGCACAGAGGCAGGCGTTCCCAGCACTGCTGTGGTGTGACTGCTGGCACTGCTCAGCTCAACAGCATTGGTGCAACCTCAGCCTGCCAGTGAACTAGAATTGCATGGTCTTGTGCTGTGGGCAGGAAAAAATGATCTCTTAAAATCCCTTTCTGACTACAAAAGTACTTGCTAAAGCCTTATCGTGATATAGTATAAAACTGTTTACTTCACTAAAATCTCTATTGAAAAAAAATGGATTAACTCATTCTGGCACTTCAAATTTAAAGCATTTGATTCCCGGACAAGACTTCATTGAACATCCATTTGTGATTACATTGCATGCAAGATTTTGGACCAGGGGTAGTCTGAATCTCTAAGAAATGACCCAGGCTTCCTACTTGACACATTTTTATCCTTATTTTTCCTTTTGAAAATTCTTTATTCCACACCTTGAGAATCACAAAACTAGGACAATCTGAGACAAATTTCCATCAAATGCACAAAATCTCACAGGATTTTAAGTTGCCTTTGTAAGTCATTGGGAGATAATTTTGTTTGGGGAACTGAGCAAGACCCTAGAGTTCAAAACTGGGAATCAGAGGATTTCAGAAAAACGTGGTGGCTCTTATCAATGGGCCGATGATGCAAGCATGAAGAGTGCTGAGGGGGGGAAAGAGCAGGTCCCTTAAGATATTTTAGCATTCTAGTCACAAGCTTATTTCAATGTGCTTTGCATACTCCAGGATCTTCTATGCAGAGTCAGGATTGAGCCAGCCAGGGGAAAACTTGGCTTTTACACCGGTGACAGCTGTTCCAGAAATGTCCTTCCTTGCATTTTAAGATCTGCTCGGCAAGTTTGTACTCATGTTTCTGAGGTTGTAAGGTCTTTCAGTTTTATTATGAAATGGATACTAAGATGGTATTTTTGACAAGAAAATGAAGACAAGCAGTATCTGATAAGCAAGAGCTTTGTGAAACACAGCCATTGTGTTATGTTTGTCTCAAATGGGAAGATTTGTTTTCACATCTGAAGGCAAACATAAAAGACAGAAAGTGTCAGGAAAAGGGCAATTTCCTCTGAGAGGACACAAATCACCACTCACAGTGACTCTAAAAGACTGAAGAATACTTCAAAAAAAGTTTTCAAATAGTATTTTAATTTATATGTGATGTATAAAAGTACTTTGAAAATATGCTTCTTCTTATGCAGTGCTTAAGTTCTGACCTCACTTGCTGACTTGAGGCTGTGGCTCCTGGCTGTGACTCTGCCCTGCCTGCCTTGCCCTGGTCCACAGCCCCAGCTTCTGTGGGGAGCCTGGCCTGGGGGCTGCATGCAGCCTTGTCCCCATGGCTGCCCACAGTTCCAGTTTGACCTCCAAACCCTTCAGGGAGCTGTGGTTGATACACTGGTACAGATCCTAACAAATATAAGCTCTTATTAAGAAGTTGGTTGAATATGTACTCATTTCAGAATATCTGTTTCTCAATGTAAGAGGTAAAAGGTTTTCAAATATGGTCAGATCCAATAGACTGGAACAGTTGAAAAGGGAATTTTCATATCCCTCATAAATTATGCACAATTTAAAGGTCTTGTATAGATTAAATTATAGTGCTTTCATGCAGGAAAATTTTAGAGACAAATATAAAAGGTAAAAAGACTTTATTCAAGTTTACTCCAGAAGTGTCTGCTTCCGTCTCTGTTTCAATTTTGAGAGCTTATGTCAGTTTTCTGATTCAAATTAGCACAGTAGTGTTTGCATTTAATTTATGTTTATGTGGAACTTGGCCACTGAAAGCTAAAAAAGTACAGCTTCTACTGGAAATCTGCAATGAGTGAGTGCATCTATTATTTTTAGAATCCATCCCTAAGCTAGATTTGATAGGAACTCTTCTGTCTGCAGGTGCGTGCAAACATACCTAGCCAGATACAAAACACCAACAGCAAATGTGACATAAACAGCTCCCAGCCTTTTTTCCATATCTCTGCTAAGACAAGAATTTCACTTCCTAGGTACAGCATTCCTGTGGAAATCAATTTATGGATCCAGCAAAAATAACCTCTCTCTGCTGAATACAACACTGTTTAGTTATATGGCTAAAAATGTGTCAGGCTTATTTCCCCTCTATTTTAAGGCTCCTCTAAGTGGAAGCTTTAGAAGACTTAGCAGGATAGCAATCAGAACTAAATTTTAAAGTCTGAACTATGAGTCAAGACTAGTTCATTCAGGACTTGGGTTTATTCTCTTATTGAAAGGGGAAGGCAGGACACAATGCCGCAGGTGCTGGAGGAAGGACACCAGAAAATCAGAGGTGCTGATCAGCAGCTCATGGGAAATCTTTAGGGAAAGGCAGCTCATGGAACATCACCACTGTGCTCCATGCATTGACTACACCTTCAGGAGCAGCAACCAAGTACTTGCCAGTGCTTTTCCAAAGACAAAGTAGGGACAGGAAGTTCTGCAAAAGCCATTACCCCATGTACTTGTGAGAAATGACCACTTCTTAATATTTAATGGTGATTGTGATTAAGAAAACTGGGCGTTACCACCTGGTTTTAGACATCTACTAGTTCCAATTACTATGCCAAGTACCAGCAAGCCTCTAAAGAGCAATGCTTCCATGAGCTGCATTTGGCTTTTGGCACATGTAGAACCAGCTGATGTTACAACATATCTCTTTTCACTTTAGCAATATCCAGTTCAGTCTGGCTGCTCCCTGAAGTAACAGAAATTGTGGCACCTGTGTGCTCCAGCTTATTGGTAATCAAAATACCCACCTTAATCACAGCATTCTTTAAACCCTTGCCTCTAAATTTTCAAAATGGAAATGTAATACAGCCTGCAGCACATTTCATAGATACCTAGTCCACTGGGAGGATTTATGGGGACTTTATCTGGTGATGGCATTAAACACAAGCTGTTGAAGCTAGGTCTGTGAGCTAGGGAACTGAAAGGATTTACTGAGGTCCACCATGAAAAAGGGAAAGAGTATAGATTAACACTGGATTCAGTACAAAGGATGCCTCTCTCTTTTATGCGCTGGGAAATCATACAGGAGTTGTGGATTTAGTAGCTTGGTTCTTATGAAACTTCAGGAATTGCATGCTGTAGTGTCTCTGTGTTGCTTGAAAATATATTCTTGGATATTTTGGACTTTCAGCATATTCCAGATGTAGTATTAGTAGTGGTATACATGTATGTCTGAGAATAATGGCTATTTGAGCAACTAGAAAATGTCAAGATAGATAATTATTCATTGAAAAAAGGAACAAAAAATCTGCAAGGGATGCTATTCATATGATATTGTTTAGACATTTATAGAGCTGGCTTAATAAAGGACTGTGAATAAGCAATGCAAAAATTGCCAAAATTTACAATGACTTCTTTATGAAAGATATTTTCCCTAGCTGTAAATAGAATTTGGATCTAAATCATTGCCTCAGAATGCAACATGAATACTGAAAATGAAGAGCTGGTTTATATCCATTGCCCTGATTTTATCACTTGAGTACTCTAGATAAAGGACTGAATATACTAAAGAAGCAGGTGATAGGTATCTAAGGAGAAGTTTAAGATGGACTTTCTAAGTTTATGTTCCAAACTATAATCTTTGCTCCACTACAGTCACCTTTCAGCCTCCACAGGTACTATATTTTCATTTTATTGTGCCTCAGGCACTATAGTTAAGTTTTTGAATGGACCCAAAGCTGCCCTTATCTTTTTGAAACAAAAGCTTTCATTGCCTGACAAGAAGAAAATGAAGTCTTCTGCCCTCACAAATAGACTCTGTCAGCCATTCTTGGTATAATTAATGAATTAGCATATTGGTAGGTCCAAGTAAATACAAAAGAAAAAGAACTATCATGCTGGATATCTTTTATGTAATTTATTCAGGGTGCTAAATGAGAAGCTAAATGAGAAACTTTCAGGCTTCAGCATCCTTCCAGGTCCCAGGATGTTTCAGGCATTTTGTTCAAAGTGCTTCTAGTGCCTGCAGAAACAGTGTTGTGCTGCCTTACAGTGTCAGTGCCTGACCCTTGTTTCTGACCAGGCACACAGACAATAAAAGAGACTTTTCCATGTTAACTAGCTCTTACTGTGCTGCAGTCCCTCAGACTTACAGTAAAAGTGTCTAGTTGAGAAGAAAAAGCAAAGGGTGTCACAGAGTCACAGCATGGGGTTTCACATCCTTGCTCATCTTAATTTTTCTCTAAGATTTTTAGCTTTTCTATTTCCAAGAGGATGCATAAAAGTTTAGCCATCAGTTTTTAGTTATTCCAGGATGGTACTTTGACATCCTGTCTTACTGTAGCTCTTCCAGTTCAATAATATTAATCAGAAGAATCTGAATTTTGTCATCCCACAGTCCTGGGGGACCATAACCTTATTATTACCCTGAGATTCAGCTATTTGTGACCAAGAATTCAAGGTCTAACTCTGATACAATGCATATGCATAACCTTGGCTCAGACTTCTGAGCAAGTCCTGGAGGCCATCTCTAGCCATGTGGATGACAAGGTGATCAGGCATGGTCTGCATGGATTCACTAAAGCTAAATCATGCTTGACCAACCTGATCACCTACTGTGATGAAACAACTACCTGGATGGATGAGGGAAAAGCAGTGGATATTGTCTACCTCGACTTCAGTAAGGCTTTCAACACTTACCTCCCACAATATCCTCATAGGAAAAGTCAGAAAGTGTGGACTTCCTGAGTGAGCTGACAGTGAGGTGGATTGAGAACTGGCTGAGCAGCAAATCCCAGAAGGTTGTAATCAGTGGCACAAAGACTTAATTGGATGCCTGTGACTAACAGAGTCCCCCAAGGTTCAATACTGGGTCCAGTTTTTTTAACTTTTTCATCAATTACTTGGATTAAAAGGGGCAGATACCTTCTCAGCAAGCTCACTGACAACACAACTGACAACAGCTAGGAGGAATCCTGATGGCATGTCCTGGGGTACATCAGGAACAGCATTGGCAGCAGGACAAGGGTGGGGATCCTTCCCTCTAGTCAGCTCTGGTGAGGCCACGTCTAGAGTGCTGTGTCCACTTCTGGGCTCCTGGAGAGGGTCCAGTGGAGAGCAACAAAAGGGAGTAAAGGGCTGGAGCATCTCTCTCATAAGGAACGGCTGAGGGGACTGGGTGTGTTCAGCCTTGAGAAGTGACAGCTAAGGGGGAACCTCATTGATGGATGTCAGTATCTGAAGGGAGGGTGTCAAAAGGATGGATCCAGGCTTTTCTTGGTGGTGCCAGGCAATGGGACAAAACCAGGCAGAAATTGATGCACAGAAACTTCCACCTGAATATGAGGAAGAAGTCTACTGTGCAGGTGACTGAGCACTGGAACAGATTGTCCAGAGAGGTTGTGGAGTCTCCCTCACTGTAGATATTCAAGAACCATCCAGACACAGTTGTGTGTCACATGCTCTGGGATGACCCTGCATGAAAAGGGAGGATGGACCAGATGACCCTCTGTCATCCCTTCCAGCTTTATCTGTCTGTGATTCTGTGATTCTGTGATTGCAGTTCTGTGGTTGTCATTGTGAAGTGAGGAAGTGGTGTAAGAAGGGCCATGGAGTCATGCCATGCACAACAAAAAAAGGCAGAAAGGTGTGAGATTGTTGAGACTGGGCTCATTGGCAGGTCAAGGGTTCAGGAGGAGAAATCCCAGCTTGGAAAGATAGATGTTTTCTTAAGGGAAAAACCCCATGGATTTGGAAGATGGCAAGGCAGTAGCATGGAGGAACTGCTCTTGGGACCAGTGGAAGTCAGATTTCCCCCAACTAACTGATGCCTACTGGTTCAGCAAACATATTTTACTGGAGTGATGAGCTCATTAATTTAGACATTTTTTTGTGTTTATTAACAAATAAATAACTGTTTTATATTTGACCTGATGTCTAACCTACATGCAAAACCTTTTGTTCCTGTCACTTAAATGAAGCGATGTAAAGTGATCTGATGATCACACCTAAATCCTACCTGGGAAAGTCAACCAGACTCTCTAACTTCCCTTCAATATTTAACTTTGACAATAACTGAATGAATATGTTGCCACTGTATGAAGTGAAGCAGTATTAAGTGGAAAGATTGAGCTTGTAGCTCTAGTTTGATTCAGGAAAGAAATTTGAAACCCACTCCCAGGGAAGTGTACAAACTGGCTCAACTCTCAAAGAAATCTGTCTTGCTCTCTCTTGTGGACATATCTGCAAGAAAAGAGTCACCTTCACAGGATCCCAGCTGGAAGAAGATGTGGAGAGAGCCAGTCAGACACTGCAGCCAAACATCTTATTCCTTAAGCATAAACAGTTCCTTATTCATATGGCTTTGAGGATCTTTTTTACATTCTTGGTACCTGCACTCCAAAGTACCTTTGAGGTTTTTTTCTCTGATCTGATAATTGTTTATATGTATGACTTGCCTTAAGCATACAAGAAATATTTGTACCTTTTAAGTTACCTACATGATTAGAATCTTTACTAATTGAGAACTGCTCTATAATGAAGTTGTCATTAAATTAAAAGCATAATTTAACCCAACCAGCACAGAGTCCTGCAAAATTAGGTGAGTTTAAATGTCTACTTCATAGCTAACCTTTCCTATAAAAAAATTTAGTTTGCATGCCTTAACCAAAATACAAAATACTGTTAAACACAAGGTTTCTTTTCTTTCCCTTTATTAGGGCAAATTCACTGCTCTGAGTTACTACATTTCTTATTTCAACAATGAACTGGATTTGACTGCCAACTTGCATTAAATTTCTGAAAATAAGATTGCACGATGAAAATGCTGTCAGACTCCTATCTGTAGTAACATTAGTGGGCACCACTTTAACCAGGAAAATTACTTTCAACTTATTTACTGAATATGGGATCAGGTGACCATTTCTAATTCCAGTTAAAATATGCGGTCATATGAGTCAGTATGAGACTCAAGTGGCCTTTTAATAAGTTTATAATTTGGTAATCTCTCTGAGCAGGCTTAAGAATTGATCTCAAACACAAATTTTTTATTAATTTTTTTAATATTGGATAAGCTACTTGTAACAACCTTTTTATTAGAGTTATAACTGTTGGGTTTATCTGGAGCACTTCTCAAGTTTTCATTATTGGATTTTAACTCATATAGCTAGACTTCATCTAAATTGTAACCTTTCATTATCACTGTTACATTGACTTCTACAAGCTTTCAGGCCATAATTGACCTTTACATATGAAGGAGGCATTTCTTTTCTCTGTATTATAAAGGTGATCCATATGTGTTATTAAATCATAATGACATTGATTGACCTTACATTCACAAAAGAAGAAAACACATAATCAAGATGGAATTATAGAACTATCTCTACCTTTTTCTTACTGTTTGTTCCCTAGAGCTGTTATATGTATGTTGTCATTGTATGCTTTTGTATGCAACATGGGTCAAATTGTAATCTGGCATTTGGAGGAAAACATCAGACTTGTTGTCTTATGTACTTGCATATTTTGAGAGGACCCTAAAAAAAAAGAGAAAGTAAGTCTTATTTTTTATTTTTTATTTTTTATTTGCTTAAAAATAAATTGTTTGTTTTTTTTTTTTCATTTCAAAGCTGCAGATATATTAACAAACAGGAATCTAATTTGCATTAAAAATTCTTCTAAATTTTTTAAAATTATACAGTCATTATAAATTACCAAAGTAAAACATATTATTTTAATTGTCTTTATTCTGTGTACCACCTAATGTTTTTTGTATTAACTTCTGGTCAGTAACCAAGTTTGCTTATTAAGAAACACTATTTTGGTTACATGATAATTGGAAAACAGCTGCTAATACTTTGTATGTAGAAAATTTATTTTTTCCTTGTGAGAGCTTATAATGATACTCATTAACTATGTGATGTCATCCTATGATAAAATTATATTTTATATTTTTTCTTCTACTTCCCCCTTCCCCTCTTTTTCTTATGCATCTGGATTGCACTTTAGCTCCTTTCAACCCTTCCAATATTGTAAAAAAAAGAAGGTATTCCTTTCTTGAAAATTTTCATTCAATTGATCTTTGTGAGATCAATTGAGCCCACAGAAGTGAGCCTACAAAGCAATGCAATTGCTTTTCAGAAATCAAGAGTGCATCGGGATCACTTTCTAACCTCAATGTCTTGGCCAAGGCTTGGATGAATGCCAAGAGGGAGTACCACATACTCACCCTTTTCTGATACTTTTCCTCAAGATACTGGTCACCATCAGAGACAGGAAATTGAGTAAAAAAAGTCCTTGGATTGGAAGTTTTCCAGTGATTTATCACTTGGCTGAATTTGCGTAAGTTTTCACAGGTTTGATAAAATTTCATGTCACCCTTATGAATTAACTCTTCTGGCTGATGTCAGCTGCCACCTTGGAATCATGAGGTCAGCAGAGGCTTCCAGTAAGACTGCCAGGCTTCATGTAGGTAAAGCTGTATATTGCATCTGCTCTCACCATTAGAAATGACTGCATCTTTTCCCAGAAAACTAATTGGACACAGGCATCACCCAGCATGAAAAATTTCCAAAGATGAGATCTCTGTGCCCTTTCCCTGTCTGTGATGCAAAGTGAGCACAACAGTGCTAGTAGGAACAAGGGATGCCATGGACTCAAGTTGCTCACTGATTAGTCACACTTGTCAATACTGGATCTAGTCTCCTTTGGTGTTATCTTCATCACAGATGACTTGAGCATAGGCAATAAAAAAATCTTTCTTATATGAAATCTGATTTTATGTGGCCAGGTCAGTTCAATTTTCTGAAACCATAGGGTCAGGTTGCATCTTCTTTGACATTTTCTGCCCCACGTAGGCTGCATCAATTCATCATCCACAGGTCCTGGTTGGATGAATTCAGAGCAGGTGCTGTGTATCCGTGCCTTTCCCTAACTGAACAGAGTAGCCTAGGACCAAGTGCAGGACCATTTGGACACAATACCATATCAGCTATTCCTTGTTTCCTAGAAAGGAAAGAGAGCAGTTTTATGGAGGCCTGCCATTGCCAGGGGCTCAAGTGACTCCAAGTTAGCCCATCTGGACTTGGGGATATATATGATATATATTTTTATATCAAGAGGCTTGTAAAATGAAAAACACATAGTCATTCAAATGCACAAGACCTTTATTTAATGAAAAACATGTATGACTCATCAAGAATGTTCACCATCAATTCTCTTTTGTATTCAAAACTAAACTGAGTTTCTATTAAATGTATTTTAGTAGCAACATCTGACTCTTATGTCAGCTACTCAATTAAGAAAGGCCTTTTTCCCCCTCTTAGGTTAATTGTGTTTTCCATTGCATTTAAAATATCAAGTTTTTTATTATAATAAGGTTTTGTTAACGTTCTGAAATTCAGATCAGTTAGTCCAGGTCAAAAGGATAAATAAAGCCTACAAGCTTGCTTCTATTTTCAAGCAAAGTAGATATAAAAATGAATTATCACTAATCATCAATAGCCTGGTGTTTAGAAATAATTTCAGCTTCACAATTTAGAATTTCCTCAATGGGTTAATAGACAATGCACAGAATTCACATGGCATATGCATGTACTAGACAGAAGGAGAGGGAGCACAGAAACTCATTTTCCAATCACATATTAAATCTGTTTCTAATGGCTTAATTTTTCAGATGAAAACTGAGAACCTCTGAACTTCTCATGACATGCACAAGATTATTAATAAATGAACCATCAAAAGGTTGTACTTCAGAGAATAAAAGTAAAACAAACCGTGCTAGAATGTCCTGTACAATTTGGTCTTGTTTGGGGTTAAATTTTGGTGGTTTTGATCAAATCTAGAACACATAATTTCTGCAAGCATTTTAAATGTTGCTAGCTTCTCACTGAATAGTAATAGTATTGAATCAAGGCTGGAATAACTACCTCATCAGCTGTAAGCTAATTTACGCATGCAACCACATTTTGCATACTACACATCTATATAAAATACATAGAGATAAATTTAGACATAGACATATAAATACTTGCAGATCATTGGTGTCAATTCAATTTTCTGTCAAAATCAAGCTTGGCACAGATGATTCTGGGTCACCATCTTTAAAGAAAATAATTTGAAGATGCTAGTTTAAAGCATTAAATAAGCAAAGGCCAAGTTGCCAATAAATGAGATTAGTTTTGAAGTCATGACAGTTAAAACTCCTAAGCTTTCCTCTGAACTCTTGAGAACCAAAAGTTTATGTTTTTCTAATGAAACTAAAGATTCTCAGGTAGTGTCGTAAGTCTGGAAGCAAAAGGTTTTAGAAAGTGCTGAACTTCTAAACCAACAAAATCCACGTAGAGCTGAACACTGCCATCTATCTATCATCTATCAATCATCTATCTATCTATCTATCTATCTATCTATCTATCTATCTATCTATCTATCTATCTATCTATCTATCTATCTATCTGTCTGTCTGTCTGTCTGTCTGTCTTTTTCTGTCTCTATAGTGCCTGTGTACTGGAGCTACTTTAAGCAGGCAATACAACTGTTCATTGACTTTACTCAAAGATGATACTCTGCAGTCCAAACCATTGAGTCATAAAGTGGCTTCAGTTTCAAAAATAAACTACTGTTCCTACTGAATATATTAATATAGCTGTATCCTATGTTGTAGTGACAATTTTCTCTAATCTTGTATTGCTACTACCATAATGTACAAAACCACATGACTAGCAGAATGGTGTTGCTACATGAATATATATTCTATAAATGCTGCTAATTAACAAAGCCACATATGAAATGGCCCTGGAAACTTTGTATTTTTCTAAATTCTGGTCTTTGAACATCATACACAATGAGTTATATTTTATTTAAATATTAAGATTGTGCATGAATTAATGATGTCCAGTGACTTAGGATTCAAAACCAACTGGTCATTTATGGGTGAGGAGTTAGTAGATTGCTAAACATTTCCTGATGACAAAGGCCTCTGAAAGCATCTCAGTCTCCTTTGACCTCTCTCACTCTCTCTTGCTAAAGTTAATCCATTTTTAGCAGGCTTGTCTCTATGTTACATGCCAGTTCCACTCCTCTCCTCCTGTCTCTCCAGATTCTGTAAAATAAAGACTGAGATACCACTCATCTGGTTGTTGCCAAAACAGACCTTACCTCATAGGATTTTCTTGCAGACAGTATTTTCTTTGCCAATATACTCATATTTCTCCCCACACAGACTTACCTTACCTGTATCTAGATATTACACTGAGAGGCTTATTGGCTATGCCCAGGATGTTGGAGCAGATGGCTATGCCCAGGGTGTTGGAGCAGATGAAAGCAGAGCAAAAGTATTTCTAGACAGATGTAATTAGAAAGTAGGAAAACAAATACAATTGAAAGGGAAAGCTGATGTTTAAATTACAAAACAATATGAAACCCCCTTTTTGGTGCAGTTTGTGCTGAAGAAGCACAGCCTGTGCCTTGCAGTTGTGTGATGTAAAAAGAACGCAGGGCAGCAGCCCTGCTTCCACATCCAACTGCCCCTCCTGGGGAAGAGGGCAGAACATGAGGTCTTCAGAAGACCATTAGGGAGCATAAATATTGTAACCTGACCGAATCCTCAAGAGGTATGTGGGTATTTTAAGAGCCTAAAAGTGCAGCTGTTGCCAACTGGGTAGGAAGCATGCACGGGTCCTGAGAATGAGACCAGCAGTTCTAGTTGTTGGTGTTTATACAGGTTTTTAACCCAGAATAAGTGGGTATATACAAATTTTTGTGTTCTCAGAGGGAGAGGAAAACCTGATGTGGCTCTTTTAGCAAAGATGAAGAAAAGAAAAAGGAGGTGTTAATAGGTAAACTACAGCAGCAGAGAGGGCACTGTTGGCTCCCTGGGAAAGCCAAAATGCCTCACTGCTTAGACAGAAGGGGAACAGGGTGTTATTTCTTGCTGCTCATCACTGTGTGACTTTGCCTCATTCTTGTATTGAACTGCAAATTGACTCATCTGAGCTGTAACTCAGCACAAGAAACACAGTGGAATTCACTCTCCTGACTGTTAGGAGACAAGATCAGTCTGGGATATTTCTAGCTGATCCAGTATTACACTGTGGCAGGATTACAGCATGCCAGTAGTATCCCAGTGGTGTTATTTTCATGCAGCCACCCTAGAAGTGGCTACAGACAGGAATGGCTTCCCAGAGCTGAGATGCTGAGAAAGGAGCTGCCATTTCTCCATCTGTCTGCCCCTACTGTGTTACTTCAATTCCATGTCAGAATCTCAGGCTGCCGTGAAGTAGCACCATGCCACAGTTACGCTGCTGTAAATGTCATTGCACTGGTTCCTGGCAAGAGCCATTAAAGACAAACATGTATGGAGAGAAGTACTTAACTTTTCTTTGTGCCTCAGAAAAAATTGCCTCTGGTATTAAATCTTTTGAGCCTATTTGTGCTTGCTTACTTCAAAAGGATCTTAAACATTTTTATATAAAGAAATAAGGATGACGAAGTAAGTTTGCAAGAAATTATGAGCTATCTGCAGACATTGTGAAATTCCTGTTGAGTGCAGGCTAGTCACCAAGTTGTTCAAAACCTGATTGCCTGAGGAGAGATATTTGCCTTTGCAAAGCTCTTCAGGATGTGAACTGAGCTGAATTAGCTTTGTGAAAACTTCCTGCTCTCAGTTCTTAATCGTATATGTAAATTGGCCAAACTTATTTTCCTTATAGCTAAGCCAGATTCAAACAGGGGTTCAGAAAGGCTTCTGCAACAAAGTTAACCTATTAATGTTGATCACTAACACCTTGTCAAGTGCATTGATTGTTTAGATTGCAGGTTCATAAATAAGGAAAAAAGTTTTGTTGTGAATTTGGGCAGTACTGAGCACAGCAGGATATTATTCAGTAAAGGAGAAATACTGTCAACAGTGCAACACGTACAACATGAATTTAAGATGATAGTACTGGGACCAGTAAAATGATAGTAAATTAAGTTATAGGAGATTAAAACATTTTCCCCTAATATATCTGTACTCTGCATGAACATACAATTAAAAGAAACCACTCCGATATGGAGCTCTTAACCTGTTCTCTAATATACTGAAGTGTTCTGAAAAACACAAGTAGCTGAACAGATTTGAAAGGAACCTTTTATCTTGTTTTGTACATACTCAAATCTTAACCAAAAGAAGGGGCAGCTGCACTACAAGCTTTCCCATTAATTTAAATTTAAGTTGAAGACTTGATCCTCTAACTTCAGCTGCAGTGCTAAGAATCAGAGAATCATAATATCCTAGACTGATTTGTGTTGGAAGGAACCTTAAAGATTATCCCTCCCATAGAGGAATGCCATCCACTAGATCAAGTTGCCCAAGGCCCCATCAAGTGGCCTTGAACTCTTCCAGGGATGCGGCATTCACAGCTTCTCTGCTCCAGTGCCTCACCCTCTCTTAGTGAAGAATGTCTTCCTGACTGCTAACCTAAATCTATTCTTTTTTAGTTTAAAATTGTTTATGCTTGTCCTATTACTATCTATCTGCCTGTATGAAACAAGGAATAGTGATGGAGTTTGTGCAAATGAGGTTTACCCTAGAAGATTTCTGGCCTACCTTAGAAGAGCACATAGAGGTTGCATCACTGACTTCATTCCCTATGTTATAGATTGGGAGAGAGCTTTCATTAGGTCACAGCTGAATAAAATACTAGCATACTCTGCATGTGTATCCATCTAGGTATATGGTGCTGTTGTAGTTTAACATCAGACAGCAGCCCCATGCAGCTGTTTACTCAGTCTCTTTGCAGAGGGATGGGGGAGAAAATCAGAAGAGTAAAAGTGAGAAAATCCATGAGTCGAGATAGAAACATTTTAACAGGCAAAGCAAAAACTGGACACACAAACAAAGCAAAACAAGGGATTCATTCACCACTTGCCATGGGCAGGCAGGTGTTCAGCCATCCCCAGGAAAGCAGAGCTCCATCATGCATGACAGTGACTGGGAAAGACAAACATCATCACTCTGAACATCCCTCCCTTCCTTCTCCTTCCCTTGGCTCTGTATGCAGAGCACAACACTGCATGGTCTGGGACATCCCTGTGGTCAGTTGGGGTCAGGTGTCCTGTCTGTGTCCCCCCCATGTGCACCCCCAGCCTCCTCACTGCTGGGGTGGGGTGAGAGGCAGAAAAGGCCTTGACTCTGGGTAAACTCTGCTCAGCAACAGCTGGAACATCCCTGTGTTATCAGCAGTTTCCAGCACTAATCCAAAACTTAGCCCCATACTAGATACCATGAAGAAAATTAAATCTATCACAGCCAAAATCAGCACAGATGGTCACTTATGACATTAATCTTCTAGGAAAAGTTAAGAATTCTCTTGTGGAAGCAAATGAGGTAATCTCTCAGATATTGGTTATATCTTAAATATTACTTATCATCAACCCTTTGTAAGCTTTATAAGTAGGATTTGCACAGTAGACTGCAAAGAAACAATTGCTTTAAAGAAGCAATTGTTTTAATGAAAATTGCTTATGGATGCTATATAGGATGAATATAGGATGAATCTAGGAAGGGATTTCAATTTTCCAAAAGAATCATACTAATGGGTATAACACTTTATAATTAGATACTGTAAGTGCTGGTGAGGTTTGGTCTAAAACTACGATGTTTGTCAAATATACCAAAAGGGAAGACTTTAAGATGTTCTGAATAACAAATTTAGCTAGTGACACTGTGATAATTTCCCAGTTAGTTTTCAGTAAGGGTACCTCAGAGTAAGTCCATGAAAAACTGATTTGAAACCTGCTAGAAATGGCAGTTGAAAATCTTACATAGTAAATCCTCCCATTTTTTGGTCATGACAATATGTCTGAATCTACTTCTTCCCAGAGTGAGAAGTAAAACTACCAGTTGTGTGGGATTTAAAAGGGACTGTGGTCTTTTACTGAAAACCAGCCACTTGCAGCATTCTTGGTGCAGTTAATTTGGTAGGCTGTATTTCAGCATGAATATCTGAATAGGCTGGTTTGGTGCAGAGGCATAGCTTAGCATCTTTACACCTGCATCTGCTAAACATTAGTTTCTAATTTTTCCTCTGATTAGTATAATATACTCAGTGAGCACAGCATAAAAATTAAAAACAACAACAACAAAACAAACAAAAAACACCAAAAAACCTGAACAAAAAAGACAAAATTACTAAAAATACATTTGAAGTTACATGTTTCAGTGTAAAACCAATATTTAAGCAGTAAATATGACACATCAGCCTTTACAGGTCTTTTGCAACTGTATTTCTTGTGCATTGTTTGGGAGAAAGAATTTTGCAATTCCAATATTTTGGCACAGATAATAATGAAATTATGACTTGATTGAAATATGGCAGTAAGGAAAAGAATAATAAATAAGTAAGGAAAAGAATGATAAATAAATAACAACTAGTGCTTGAATAAATCTTACACACATATTTCCTACTTGCAGCTGTTGTAGTTTGTTTGCAATGTACAGATACCTGTAGCGTGTCTGCCTAGAAAAAATTTAATTGCTATTTGGACTGAAAGTCATTGTGAAAGTTGTTCATGTCGGTAGGTTAGCTGTAGGTAGGTTAATAGTGGGACAAATATGCTCAGTTCAGGCAAGATTTTTGTGCAATGGCACTAGACAAGTAAGGGAACTGAGGCAAGCATCCTCTCTTGCTGTCCTGCCCTGTGGCTGCCATAGGCACAAGGACTGCTCTCTACCACAGGCTGGGTCCAAGACAGGAAGGACAGGGACAGGGCATCTGCTGCATGGGTAAGGATTTCTTTCTAGAGACACTGGAATTATTTCTAATAAAGTGCTTTACTATTAAAAATTTCCCTTTTTTTTTGCTCCAGACTTACTTACGTTTGTATGAAAATCTGTGCCATCAACTCTTGTTTACTAGAACCCTTATTTGACAAAGAAAAAAAACATCCCTTTATCTTTCAAGCGTTAGGCAGCCTAGGGAAAATATCCAAACCAATGAGCCATTTCAGGTTGGGTTTTTCTCTTTCCATGTAAATGGAAAGTTCCAGATAAAAGAACTTCTAAATTCTTCAAGGGAATGTAATTGTCATTATGCCTCTAACCCACTGAAATGACACTGTGTGAGAGAGACCATGCAAAAAGTTTGTGGGTTGCAAGAGAAGGGAAGAGCTAACTTAAATTGTTAATGGCAGCCAGGGTAGCTGTTCCCATTCAGCATGGCTACATATACCACTAGCATGTCTGCACTATTTCCATTGATAACTCATTGTACCTGGGGGGAACAAAAATGCCCCCAGGTATTTTGGTCAAAGTGAGGTTCCTCTAGACATTGTGCTTCTGAAGGCCTGTACATTAAAGCTGTAGTTTCCCCTTAAAAGTAGTTTAACATCAAAGAGCTTAATTCGTAGTCAAAGAGAAAACCAAAGTTTTGATCCAATGCTCATTAAAGCCAGCAGGAGTTTCAATAATGTTTTGAGTAGGAAAAGGTTCAGGTTGTGAGTCTACCTTCCCAATGACTTCTTCATTTCAAAGGTCTGTCCCTTTTTTTATTCAGCTAGGAGGTTTCTGTGAAGACTGTATTTGGATGCTGGCTTTCTTGTAAAGCCTAAAAGAACTCACTCAGGTCAAACTACAGTGAAGAGCTTTTCAAATCATGAAACTTGTGGAAAACAAAGGAAAACTAACTAATTTTAAAATGGCTTAATGCCCTGAAACATGGTAAAGGAAAGTAGCGTGTAAATGATTTCTTGATATAAAGGTATATTTTGAAAATCACTTTAATGCCATGCTATCTTTCCTTCTTCTATAACATACTAATCATAATTCAATTCCTCTAAAAGAATTTATTGTTCCATATGGCTGCTGCATTAGATAGCTTTGCACTTTTATTATTCTAACCACAGCACCCAGCTCGGTGTGAGATGCAATGGTTTTGAGCCAAGACTGTCTTTTCTTATTTAGACATCAGCAGTGCAGTCTGCTGGGCTGCTCCCATTGCTCTAAGGTTAAAGCCAGTTTTGTGAAGGTGGCTTTCCATGCTCTTTTGTAATCGTTCTTTTCTTGGTTGTTATGGAGATAAAGCTTATCCAGTCCCTTTTCTGCTTACTTTATCATGCTCCAGGTCCAATAGCACAGTAAACAACTTGCTAGGCAACCTATTTATCTATGTCAGTGCTGCAAGTTCAGACCTCTATTATTTAAGGTATGAATCTTTTTTCAGGTACATTTCTCTGGCATCAATTCAATTATTTTGTTTTTCCAAATTGCATTAGCCTGGGTGGGATTTTAGAAAATATCAGGAAAACTGCTTTGATAAATAAGAAATTTCCCCAAAATAACAGTGTCAGTTGTCAGCTGAGCTCGTGTTTCGGTTATTAAGTACAACATGACCCAATGTGATATTTTGCACATAAAGCAGTTTATGTTAACACATCAGATGCTGCAGATTATTTTCTCATGATTGTCAGTGAATTAAAATATTTCAAATATTTTTTTTTTTCTACTGGCTGGTTATTTACTTGAAATCCTGCTTGTGAATTAAAAAAATAAAGGATGTTACCTTCCTTCTCTGTATTTTACACTGAAAAGTTAGATGTGATTTTCTGACCAACTAATTGCTCAGATTTGCTATATTCCACTGAAGGATGAACTCTGAGTAGGTAATTATTTTTAAAGGTGGGTTTTTTTGTTTTTTTTTTTTACTTAGATTACGTTAGCATTGAAAAGTACCTATGGAAGTGCCATGAGCATCTACAGGGATTCTGAATGTACCTGTGCTTCCTAGCTTGTAGAGAAATTCCTGTGTTAGAAATTACTTGATTCTTGGGTGCTGCCTCACAGGAGGTGCAGCTGAGTGGTGGTGTCTCCTGTGAACTGGGTTTTACTTACTGATCTTCACCTCCAAACACAGACTGCAGCATCCCACTGTGCCTCCCTTGCTGAAGGCTCTTCCAGCCTGGGAGAGGCAGCTGGACACTGCCCAGCCTACACTGGAGAGTACTGGTATGAAATGAGTTTGGGGGGAGTTTGTGATGAAACCCTAGCTATCTGCAGGGCAGAAATCAGTTCACAAGCACTGCTGGTTTCTGCTGAGAGCTTGGGATTTATAAATTCTCTATATTCTCAGTTGCACAGGTAAAACCTCTCCTGCACTGAAATGTCTGAACATTTAACTGCATTCATAAATTGCTGGAGAGTCTTTGTTCAAGAAAAAAATAGCATATCTGGCAGCTGTAAAATTAGATACATAGAATATCTTCATGGCTTTATTCCACTCTTCAGGGACTACATTAAACATAAAACATCAACCTTCCTCACTTCTTGAAATTCATTAAATATAAAAGAAATGATCCTAGGAAATGCTTTGGGAAAGATCTCTGCTTATAAAAACATAGCATTAGATCATCTCCTTATAACTCTTGGGGAAAAAGAACAACCATTTTAGCTCTCTCTTTTGCTCCATTCCTGTAACTTCCATTATGGATTATTCTATTGTGAGACTTAATCCTGTTGATAAAATGACTCCTCTTACTATTGTGCTGACTTGGGTATATTGCATTATGCAGTAATTTTCTTTTAACCCTTATCAAATAAAAGACATGCTAGGACAGTTTTGTTAAACCAGCTATCTATTATAGCTTTATTTTTCCTCCAGTCAATATCAGCAGCGAGATTTTAGAAAACTTTTCCATGACACCTCAACAATGAACATGCAATATGTTGTCTACTGCTTATAGCATAATTTCATTTTTTTCTCTAGAGAAATTTAATATAATTTGTAGATACTAGTCAGACTGTAAGGACAACTGTCTTTATTTTTAGCATCAGTTTTTCAATCCCCTAATTTCAAGGGAGAGACTTGAGTCTTGGTGTGACTTTCAGTTGAGTAAATCAAGGCTGAATCTAGTGCATTAATGTTTAGGTTTTTATTACAGCCTTGTAGATTAGGGATGGGGGATAAGTTTAATATTATAGTAGAATTTTATGGGTGATCATAGATGACGTAGTGAATTCAGCCCTGCTTTGTTACTGCCACTTCATAAAATTGTATTATGGAGGAAGAAGCAGGTGTAAATATACAGACCCATCTACCTTCTTTTACACATATGTCTATACAATAGAGTGGCATATCTATGTGTATCTGTATATGTACTTATACATGTATTTTTTTTCTATTTCTGAGACATAGTGGACATAGTACTAATATAACTGCCAGTCGTAGATTTCTAGATATCAGTGCCTACTTATGCTCCTCTTATGCTATCCCAAAAAACACACTTTGTCCTTAACTGGGTGGAGATCCCTCTGAGAGAAGTGGCAGCTGGTCTTTCCACTTCTATGCAACCCTTGATCCCTCTACAGAGAGTGGCACTGGCAGAGCTGATACTGGAGCTGTAAGCACCAGTGTTAGTGATAATGAGCAAACTCGGTCTGTTATGTCTGTCCTTTCCTGTGAGCAGGGTCTGTGCCTCCACTTCATCCTCTAGGGAGTCAGCAATTCTTAATAAATATTAGCCTGTAATCAGGCATTATCAGTCAGGGTTCATCGCTGACTGGCACTGAACCAGAGAAATAAATGCAAGTTGAAGCTGATTGATAATGACTAATCTCAGCACCATCTGTCAGTGGTACATCTGTCCAAACCCTGTGGTTCTGCATCTTGTCTAGCACCAGTTTGGATGGGGCCGAGCTGCCAACTTTGCTGCATCTTGGCTTAAGAAAAGAGCCCTTTAGGAATGAGCTGCTGTACTGCTAAAAGTTTCCTGCTGTTGTGAGGCAAGTGCATACCATATACAACCATTTCAGCAAATTCCAGCTTTGTTCTCTACCAACAGTCATGTAGAAATATTTCACTGAAATGAAGTGTTGTATAATACATCAGTCTCCCTGACTGCACCGATTAGTCTTGGAGGGAGAAACATATTTCCCAGGCATTTAATGTTTTTGGAATCTCATGGAGAGTGAACGTATGATAGCAATATATACTGTTTAGTCATCTCACTTGGAGGGGTGCATATTTCTCAGGGGTGAATAAGCAATGAATAAATTAGGCTATATCAAGTGAATACTAATAAACATTACCTCATCATCACGTTTGCAGCATAAAGCTGTGTCTTACAGACAATATTTTAAAACTGCTTCAGAATTATACAAAATGTTCTACTTTCATTCCTCAAGATACAAACCCAGGTTACTTTAACACAGCCTAGGAAAGAGAAAAATAACTGTGCTTAAAATGCTTCTGACAGCTTTCTCATACACTAAAGTGTCACAAGCTTAAATCTGAATTGCAAAATCTACCAGAAGAAACAAATGTTGTATTGCCAGCTCTTGTCAGAGCTGATTTTTGAAATCTACTGATAGACTCATCTACTCAAGCTTTTATTTGGTGGAGGAAGAGCACCTTTTAGCCCTACTGTTTATAGAATCCAACCATCTTCTCTTCCTACCCTTTTCCAGCAGTGTGGCTGCAGATCAGCTTATGGGGCATTGGTGACGTGCAGACATGCAGGGTGCCAGGCTGTGGAGCTCCTCTGAGGACCCCACCAGGCTGCAGGGAAATACCCCATTTCTGTTCATTCTTGTTGACACCTGTGGTGTGGTCACAGCGACCCACTGAACAACTGTATGCAGTGCAAAGTCAAAAACAAGAAAAAAGGTGCAGAACTATACTCCACAAACATCCAAAGATATCTTTGTCACTGAGGAAGAAGCATGGAGTCAGCTGCATTATTCTTAAGTTTGATGTGAATTTGGTAATCTTGGTACTTGGGAGAAAAAGCCTGCATGTGCACCATGAAAGCACCATGTGAAAGCAAAAGGAAACTTCCCTGCATTGCTAGGGGTTTTCTACCTACAGTTGCAACAAATGTCATTAACATACATCTACATTTAGCTTTAGTGTAAGATTTGATTTAGCCAGTTTAGGTTGCCCAAAATGGAAAGGTTAATGGGACCCAGCTCTCAGAGAGGCAGTTGGTACTTTTAAATAGATTTCAGTAATTCAAGGTAGTCACTTTAAAACCAAGCCACCTGAGAACACTTGTCTTCCTCTGAATGTAAGTCTAGATTAATGAGGGAGAAAGAGCCCTTTTTTTCATAGCTTGGTTCTGGTAAGTGCCAGGACAGTGAAGGCACAAGAGACCTATATGGAAGTTTATGGGTATTGTGAGATCTTCCATAATTTAACAAAGTTATCAGCGAGACTGCTGCAGAAAAGGTTATTTTTTGGAAGAAATATTTTTGCTGTTTCAGCACCCTGTCACTTATACATGAGCTTCTTTTTAAACAGGAAAATGTAATGCTGTAATTGATCCTCATGCTGATAATTTAGGGCTGAAACATGAAAATAATAAGACATCATGAGGGTGACCTGGGTGAAAATAATCAAATAAACAAATATGATGTTAAATGGTAAAGTGTTACATTAACTCTAGGTTTCCACAGAACTATCACGCAAATCCTTAAATGCTTCTGAACCATAAAGATCTTCATAGTGATCAAAAGTCAAAAGAACTTTTCTTCATTTCTTGTAACTTCTTTTCTTCTCAAGGCCTTTTGCAACAGCTCACTTTCTTTCCAAGAAAAAAAAAAATATATGACCCTGGTTTCAGTTCAGTTTAAATATAAACCAGTTCATTGCCATCCTTTTTGTGTGGCCAGATTTTGATAGTAGGGTGGCTACAAGGGTGGCTCTGTGAGAAGCTTCCAGAAGCTTCCACCATGTCCACAGAGTCAATGCCAGCCAGGTCCATGACAGACTGGCCAAGGCTGATACCATCTGTACTGTGGTAAGTGCCTCTGGCATAACACAGTTAAGAAGGGGAAAAAATTTCTGCACAATAGCAGTGCCAGCTAGAGAGAGGAGTGAGAATATGTGAGAGGAACAGCTGTGCAGGCACCTAGGTCGGTGAAGAAGGACGAAGAGGTGCCCCACGTGTTGGAGAAGAGTTTCACTTCAGCCCCTGTTCCAGACCCTGGTGAGTCAGGCAGTCCCTCTGCAGCCCATGGAGAACCCCACACTGGAGCAGGTGGGTGCCTGAAGGAGACTGTGAGCCTGTGGGAAGCCCAAGCTGGAGGCTCCTGGCAGGACCTCTAGAGAGAGGAGTCCACACTGGAGCAAGTTAGCAGGCAGGACCTGAGACCCCATGCTGGAGCTGTTCCTGAAGAACTACAGCCCATGGCAAAGACCCATATTGTAGAAGTTTGTGGAGGTCTCCCTGCTGTGGGAGGGACCCCGCCCCACCACCCCAGAGCAGGGGGAAGAGCATGAGGAATCCCCCCTCTTATGAGGAAAAAGCAGGAGAGACTATGTGTTATGAACTGACCTGTGAATCCACTGCTGAGCCCATCAGCACTGCTGGTAGCACTGGTGGTAGGCTGAAGTAATGTTGGGCAGACTGTTTTGCTTTTCATAATTATATAGCACTGTGAGGAAAAGGAAATAGATGAAGAAAAAATAAAATAAACTGCCTCTTCCAGGTAATTTTTCTCACTCTGTAGCTTGTCCTACATGGGTCATCCTGGCAAGTAGTTTTAGTGATGGCTTAGAGGAAGTCCTTAAATTACTCCAGCATCAATGAATCTATTTCACTTGAAGACAGGTGTGTTCAGGTCTAACTCAGCTATCCTGAAGACAAAGAATGGAGACCTGGTAGACAAAGAATGGAGGAAGATTTTTTTTTTATGAGCTGTAGTTAAAGCAAAATTTTGTGATTCAGCTTGCTTCAGCTGAAAAAAATTCATAATGAATGGAAATAGATCTTCCTGCTTTGAATGTGGTTGCAAAAATGCCCACTCCTTTTCTGGGCTTCAGTGTATGTACATTACAGTTACACTGGGATTTCCAAGCTACAGGAGCATATGTATACATCCATACTGCATTTATACACAATTTTCGAAGTCCTAATGAGTCCCCAGGGAGTATCTGCTACTGACTATGACGCTGCTGTGTAAAGTGCTCAGATTCAAATAGATGTTCAGCTCCAAAAATAGGCATTTATTTCAATGTCAGAGCAAAGGTGGTGAGTAGATAAAGGGGAAGAGATCTAATAGTGCAGTTTACATGCTTTGGTATTCCAAGCACTTGAATTTGTGCCACTCCTCCTTTTCTGTGGACAGAAAAAAAAGCAGCTAAAGAGAAAAGTGGATCTTAATTGAAATGTTCTGGATTCCTACCCACATGTAGAGGGCTGGGACATTCAACTATGAGACTCAGAAAAATCAGGAGTGGAGGACAGTCATCTTAAGGAATGCTTGGTAGCTTTTTCTGGCATGATCTGAGGAAGATTCTGGTTGATTATTCCCTCAAGACATACATGCTCACCCTTCAGGAGCATTTCCAGTCAAAGTGCTTGAAAAAATGATTGCAAGAAAAAGACTTGAGCAGTGCAGAACCCAAATGAATTTGCTATAAATTCTATCTTCTGTCCCTACTTTCACCACTTCAAATACATATAATGGCTTTCTTTCTCTGCCATGAGTGAGTTTTGACCTACCACAAGTTTTTTAATGGGCCAGACAGGGTGCAATATGAACTAGCTCTGACCTCCATAGATTACAGACTACATTTACTATTCACTGTTTTTAAGCTGGAATTCTGCTTTTCCAGATGAGAATGCAGGCAGGTGCACCTGGGGTGATTGTATGCTTGTGTGGATATTAGTATTTTATTTAACCTAGGTTTATTGGAAGAACATAATATTTTGAAGCCCTGCCAACCCATCCATAGGTAAGTGATACAGGTTCTCAAGTGAGACCCTATAGATAGAAGGAAGAGATCTTTTATTGATGAATCCAACATCAGCCTTACTTCTGTGTTAACTGTTAAGTAAAGTGGTTAACATGTCAGTCAAAATGTGGGGAATTAAAGAAGTTGGATAATGTGAATCAGGAGGACATTGAAAGGACTGATTGAGATGCTGCCTTTCTTTCTAGGCTCTGGAGCCCAAGCAATAGGTTATCATCTGTATTCTGGAGAGACCAAGAAACCACCTCTTAAAGAAACTTGTGGAGGATTGAATTTGCATGGGCACTAAATTGTTTTAGTCTTAATACAATATAAATGCTATGTAAATTAATATTGCAGCTGCAATCCTATTAATAGAGGTAGGAGAAGAAAGGAGCCATATCTGTGTAGGAAGAACCACAGTACCTCTAGTAGCTAATTCCATCTTATTTTTAGTTGTGCAAAGCATTACAGATAATATTTAATATTTAGTATTATTTCTAATATTTTCCATATGTATTAATGCTTCCTTTTCTAAGAGCCCTTCCTCTGAATACTGGCTGGCAATGATTAAGATTGCTTAATTAGTATTTTAGCTTAGAGTCTCTGAATCCCAATGCCATGTAATGCTTCTTGAACAGATAGGGAGCTCTAGCTCACATTCCAGCAGAGTATTAAACTGAGGGGCAGGGAAGGGACAGCTTCAGAGGAGTTTGCTCAACAGCCCCCTTCTACAGCACATGGGCATAAGGAGACAGTCAGAGCAGGTTGGGCAGCCCAGTCAGTGGCTGACACAGGATGCCTGCTGTCTGACTGCTGTCAGGGTCCTGTGATGGGAGAGGACAGATGTTATCCTTTCACTGTGTTTGCACTGTCAGGAAGCATCCATCATACCAAGGTGAGGGTCACTCAAAATGCATTGCACACTCCCCACTTTTAATATTCTGCAGGTGCAGTCTACAATTAGGCATGAGATTGATTTGCCAGACAACAGTAGGAAGGAGCAGACAGGACCCCAGATTTTTCTGGCTTCAGACCAAATTTTTCTTTATCCCTGTAAGGAATGAACATTAAAACTAATCCCAAATGCTCTTGAATTTAGGGATGTGGGTGTTGAATTTTGAATTGAAATTCTAACTTTCTTCACTTTAGGGCATTTAGATTCAGCATATTAGAGCAAAAGAGGATGAACTGTCAGTTCTCATCCTTTGAATATTGCACCAAGTTGGTAGGGCACATTTGCAACACTCACTAAAAATATGTACTTTCCCCTCTTTCAACTGACAACCTACAGAAAACCGCAACACATTTAGGAAGAAGACCTCATAGTTGACCGAACTAAATGTGTTAAGAAATATTAGGTCTGATTCTGTTTTGTTTTGGTTTTTTTTTTTTTCCCATCGTTTCCAGATCACACAGATATAGTGAAAAATGGGACTCCCAAGAAAAGCTCTGGTCTGCTTAGCCTGAACCCTCCCTGAATGATAGTACATGCTGCTGTGTCAGCTCCTGACACTCTTAAATGAGCATAACATGTGCTCCTACCTATATCTGCAGCAAGTTAATTCCCTGGGGGCAGAACTAGGGAACAGCCCTGCCTTGCACCTATCACGGAGCAAGAGTTGCTGCAGGCACCAACTCGTAGCAGGGCTAAGACGCCTGTGTCTTACCTAGATTGGTGTTGGCTACTGCAGTCAATTGCCTCACTGTAAATGCAAGACGTACCTGAATAAGCTCAAAATTGCTTGCTTCCTATGGTTTCTGAAACCTGTGCTAGTCAGAATAGAGGAAATCAAATTCTAGTGAAAATTTTGTGGCATCCAAGGTGAGTGAACATATGTTCCATGGAACAAATTGCAGTGATGATAATATGGTGAACCTCAAACTATGAAAGGTTTCCTCTCATGGCTGTCCAGTAAGACTACTGAATCAGGAGATAATTTCAAAAGGACTTCAGCACAATTGTGCCACATTAAAATAAAAGTGGCTTGTTCTGAAAATATGTAAAAAAATACACAGGTGACAGTAGAACTTCCATAAAACGATGAGGATACCCTTCACCCTTGATCAACCTTATAGTCTAAAAGAGATACCAAATAAAGCTACATTAAGGTTGTAAAGCAAACAGTGAAAAGTTACAAAATGCCAGAATTAAGCTTTCTGTGTATCTCTCTGCATTTCAATGTGTACAGCCATGGGCTATCCCCTTGTTGTGTATGAATTTTGGCAGTTTGACTGAGGATCATCAACAGTTTTTTCTCCAAGACTGTCTCAGTCAATGCCCTGGCTGAACAGTACTCAGTGATTGAGTGGCTCCTCGATATTTTTGTTTTACCCTCATATTTCAGTACATGCCCCACGGACACATTTACTTTATGCTACTCAAACCTTTTCGTGTGACAGAATTATAGATGTCCTCAGGGATTTTTTCTATGATGTTACTCATTGCAAATTTTATTTGTGCAGTATGTTGTGGTGAGTGATGATATTAGCTGAATTTTTGTATTGAAGAAAGTTAGACAGATTAGGTTTGAAATTAGCCTTTAACTTGGGCAGCTAATTTGAGGCACCAAAGACTATATATTTTGTAGAGTATTACTGCAGAATTTTTGGTAGACTGTCTTAAGCACAAGACTGCTCTTTTTCTTACAGAAATCTTGTCTTCCTCAGCACTAGCCTTTCAGACTCTGTTACAGGTGCCTTGAGGAACCTTACACCAGAAACTTGAGCCATCCCAGAAAGTGGCCCACCTTGTGCAACTTTTATTCTGAGTGCCTGAGTCCACTATTTGAGCTAATGGAGAAACTGGAGGATGATGGTAGGTTGATATCTTTCACATGATCAGACAATACTAGAAGTAAAATATGAACATCACACAAAACTCAGCATTAAGTCCTACCTTTGAATGGTTTTGGAAGTTGGTCTTAAATCTAGCTGATTTTTAGTATCACTCACTGAAAACAGAGCAGTGTGGGCTGCAGCATCATAAGCAAAGTGATGCAGAGATCACAGTTGCAACACAACCTCCCCAGTCTCCCTGGTAAGAGCAGCTGGAGGGAAGCAGGTGCCACCAGGTGTTCAGCACAGAGCCTTGATATTATCAGGAAGAAAACTAATGAAAAGCTGTTGTCACTGGCTCATACTCCCACATCTTCCTACATCCTCTTGCTATTTTTTAGAATAACTGTAGATGCCTCATGGCAGCTGTCACCTTAGCCCTTCACCAGACAAAGAGATGGGAAACTGTTACGGCTTTAACTGGTTGAAAGGTTATATTTCTCCTAGCAACTTTTAACCTCAAAGCAGAGAGCTTCTTTAGATCATGTCAGTATACGTTCCTTAAAAATAAAGATAATGCAAGTTTCTACCAAGTCAACACTTTTATTTAATCTGGGAGTTTTGTGCCTTTACCCCCTCCAAGCACTGCGTTCTTCATCATAATACTTAAAGCCTTGGACCCTTCCCACAGATTTTTCAATGCAGGTGCTCACTGCCCAAACCTGCTATCCCCTATGGATTCAGTGTCTCTTCTTCCTTCCCAAGCACTACCCCAGAGCACTGCTCTTGCACACCCAGAGCCTGGTTTCTTGATCAGTCCTTCTGCTTGGCTTTCATCTCCTTACACGAGCAATGTGAAGCAGCAGACGAGTGTAACTCAGCGTCTTTCCTCTCTCTGTCAATGGTGGTGCTTCCTGTAGCAGTCAACAGAGAGCAGAAGACAGTGGATTTGTATCACTTCATTACCTGTTCTTAAACAATGAAATAATCTGCTAAAAAGTCATGTTTATCTACCAACATGCTGGCTAAGTTACACAGTTTCTTCTGCTTATTTCTATATCTCTAATGTCCAGCTCATCTAAAGCTAGATATCCGTTAAAGACAGGAACAATTGACAAGGTCTTGAAAAATATCCTTGCTCCCACCAAGCAATTCACAATCTCCTGCCAATGCAGCTAATAAAATTAAGGCTGTGAATAAACAGATATATCAAAATTCAAGGAGCCAACTGTCTACCTGGAAATCTCTAAATAAAGGCCAGTATATTTATATGACAACCTCATGAAATTTCTAATATTCAGAACATTCACACTGCAAGAGGACTGTTCTATTTCTCATGAATCAATCAAATGGCAGACCAAACTGGCAAACAGAATTATCAAGGTGAGCTAAGACACTGCCAAATGTTCATCTAAATGGGAGCATAATTTATAAATCAAAAAATGTGGAGCTTGCCTGCAAGCATTACATTTTTTGAATCTATCCTTACATCTTTTAGGGAATGGTCTCTGCCTTTCAAACAAATAAAAAACCCCCAACCAAATAAACAAAAAGGAAAATATTTGGGGGAGTGAAAATATAAAGAAAAGTAACTAGTTGGGTACAAGAGTTTACAATCTAATAACTGTTACAATTTTGAAATGTTTCATTCACAATTCTTACCCTATTAAAAAGGTTGAAAATACTTAAAGTACAAAGGCTGCATCATAAAACTATAACAGTTTTGGAGCATCAAGACATTGATCCATTTATGTGCCATATCCACATCTCAGCCCAGGTGTGATTCTGCAGAGGAATGTGTTCAAGTCACTGTAAGCAACAATTGCAGAGTCATCAGGGATCTCTTTTCCCCAAACCTCGTCACAGTTATTAGATTATTTTTAGAGGTTCTCCTTCTGTGACTGCTTATCTTTCTTAATATCTTGATAAACTCCCAGATACAATGACAACTAGTGGAAACATAAATATCATACATTGAAAATAAACAAGAATCAAGAGCTTAATTTTTTCTTTTCCTTATTTCTTTTCAGCCTTGGCTTTTGATTTTCACTGGATAGTTAAGCTATGTTAGCTCCTTGTAGTTCATTCCATTCATAAAGCCAAAGAAAATAATTTCCAAGTAGAATCGTGGTGAATATGTTAGGCTAGAAATGTTCCTTATCACATGTTCTGATTTTTTATGTGGTGCAAATCAGATAATCTGAACCAATAGTCCCTGTGAAGGAGGTTTTTGGAGTAGGATTGTCAATACTAAGAGATATGAGTTTGATTTAGAGCCTAAAGGTTATTATGCTCTCCCCATAATCAGGTTTTATTTTAGTCTAAATTTTCAGCCATTCAATATTGGCTTGACATTTTTTTTCCAGGTTAAATATTTCATGAACATTTTGAGCAAGTGAATTTTCTTTTGATTATTTAATGAAAAACAGTTTTGGATACCTTTTATAATTCTTTCTTATTCTGACAGCTGCTCTAAAGCTGAATAATAAAAAAGATTATTGTACTGCTGGCACAGCAGACATTAGGCAAAATCCTTTAAGGAAGAAATCCAGGATTTTAAGACAGCCAATGATGCACTGGGATAGAAGCTGTCTGCATGCAACACTGCTCCAGGATGTGTACACAAGAATCTGTTCCTCACTGGACACCAGGATGAAAAATCTGAGAATAAAAAGAAATGCAAATGCAATTGACAACATCCAGGAGGACAAAACAGCCTGGAGAGGCTACGCATGAGATCTGCCACCTATCTTCAGTAATACTGCAGAGCATTCCCCAAAGGGACAGATGGTAGGAAATTCTGCAGTCATATCTAGTTAACCTGAACCCATTTATAAAATCAGTATTACTTTTTAAACTGGTTGTCACCTTTTCAGTGTTTATCATCTTTGAGAGAACATGCTCAGATATACTGAGAAATCAGACCTGTACTAACTTTATCTGATTCTTTCCCAGGAAAAGATTATATTTCAAATGTCCATTTAGTCCTACTCCACAGACATAATTATTTCTTTTTTTCATTACCAGAAGATGTGAATGAGAAAAGGGAATTTTTGGAATACATATTTAAAATCATTCTAAATTAATTTTATTTAAAAAGGTGTTTTCTTCATTAGGCAACTTTGTTTCAATTTTGTATAATTTAAGAGGATAAACCCCAAATATGTTTAAAGGCAGAATATTTAATTTCATAACTGAAATGGCTGGATGAATGGACAGATGTTTCCAGCTTATGAACTTTTAGGAAGAATCCTTTTGGCCAGGTGCCTGGCCCTCCTCTGATCTCCTTATTTTCTTTTGTGAGAGTTGTGTCTTACTGTCCTAGAAACTCCATATCAGGAATTATGAAGTCACATATCATGTAATTTCACCCTTTTTAGTAGATGGTGACATTTTTGCTTGATGCAGCAGGAGAATTGCTTTCCAGACAATTTTTCAAGTGAGCTGAATGTCACACATCTGCAACATGGGAGTACCTGAAGCTGAGGATCTACACTCCTCTCAATAATTCTCAAATCAGCCTGAGTTTTTTGGGGATGAAGACTCACTTGTGTGGTTCAGAATAGACAGCTTTTACCTGTTTTTGATACCTGAATTGCTATGGTTGGAGAGTTTTCCTGTGCTTGGTGAATCATAGTTGTGTATGCAGAAAACTGAATCAGTGCTGTGACCTTACTCACTAGTCATAGGTACTGCATGGATATAATGATTTATCTCATATTTGCAGTACAGACTATTAAAAAAGCAAAATCCAATTGAAACATGATTCACATAACAGGATTTGACTAAAAGAGCTCTGATACCAAGACCTGTGTTTCCCTTAGAGGAGGGTGATCCAGCTGATTACATCAATTATTTAATCCTAGACCTGCAAAAGGCCTCCAGTGTCAGTCATGGCACCGTGAGTGGCAATATCTCAGGATTTTCAAAATGCACCGTGTGGTGCTCTGGGCACTCCTGGACGGGGTAACCAGGGGTTTGCTCTTGCTCAAATGGTATTTCTTTGTGTTGAGAAGTCTTAATATGATAATATTCTGAGAGAGCCCTGGAAGCAGAAAACAACCTGATCTCTCTCTGACATCACCTGAAAGTCTTGGCCTTTATACTAGGCATACCTGTGTAATGTGAAGGAACCAGCTCCAACAGGAGGGGGCAAAGCAGTTGTGCCTACAGTGACAGCCTGGGCACCAGAGAAGTTTTGTGGGAAAGTGGAAATGGGCTCCCTCATCCCCATGGTTGATGAATGAGTGCTGTGACTGAGTCCACTGCTTTGTCATCCCCACCCAAACTGGCTGTCCAAATGTTGTCAGCTTCCCCATGTGCTTGGAGCCATATCTGGGCAGGATGAAGGGAAGGCCACAAGCTCTGCCAGCTCTGAGGGAGTTTGTGTCACCATCTTGGTAAGAACTGAGGAACTTAATTTAAAAATCAGGTGTCTACGTGTTTCAGGCATTGACAGAGTCAGACAGCAGCTGAACAGAGGTTTCAGGGATCTATATTTGGACTGCAGTCCAGAGAGGCAGTTTGGTAGGATATCAGCATGACAAATGTGACAGGCTTGTAAAAATCTTCACCTTCTCTTTAGAAAGATAGTTAACAGGGTTTGCAATTAAGGGGACTGCAGATGTGAGATCCATTCCATGCCTTCGGTCATCTCACTCTCACACTGGTCCCAGAGGAGAATCCAGGTGCTCTGTGTGCCTCACCAATTTTTTTTTAGATGCCATCCTTTCCTTGACAGTGCCAGAAAAGCTCTTCCCCCTTCCTATTTCCCTCCCTGAGCCAACAGGCACTTTAAATATACAAGTACAGCTGAAACTTTCATTTAGATTCCTGACGACTGGCACCACAGTTATTATATCCCCAGACTGACAGTTCCTGCTGATTGGTGCCACTCAATTCAGAAAGCAATATCACTTTGATATATCAACCTGGCAACTGCCTGCAGGAAGGTATTCTAGTCCTTCTCTCTGAATTTCACTCTAAGAAATATACTCCTTTCAATAGGATTTTTAAGGGAAAAAAAGGCAAAATGTTTAAGAGAGGGGATGGGAAGCTCAGTATGCCCCCCACAGCCTTAAACAAGAGCACCTTTTTTTCTTATTGAGGAGGTAGTAACTCTACAGGAGACAAAGACTGTAGGAAGACCCTTTACTCCAGCATTTTACACATTTGAAAAATCCAAGTCTTATTCATAGAAAAAGTAAAGGGTCTTTAAAAATTTAGCACTGACCTATATGTCCTTTATGAAGAATATGACATGTTGGTGTTTTAAGAATATGTTGTTTGATGTTTCAGTTCAGGCTTTGTTGTGGAGCTCAAAGGTCAAGTAGTCAAGATGTTAACAGAGGAAACACAGTTGGTGAAGTTGTGCTCAGTAGCACTTCAGCTGGGAAGATTAGGAGAGAATTCCCTGGGATACTGACAGTACTCAGCTGCAACCAAGTTAGGGGACAGTCCACTTGCCCAGTGTAGGAATTGGTGAAAAGTAAAGACAAAAGGATGATGTGTAAAAGTTTATCTCAAGGGGGGAAACTAACACAACAGGAATATAAAATAGCGGGCAAATGAATTTTATTTAAACTGTGAAGAGGGACGGAAATCTGAAATTGCAGAACCAGAATAGATTTAGATCAAAGTCACTCTATATTCCTATATATATTACCACTGGTGACCTGGTACAAGACTAATCATGTTCTCTTGCTCCTGCTTCCAAAGTGCTTTCTATTTTCTTCTGAAAAATGGCATCCAACAACCTTAGTCATGACCAGATCTTCCTGGACTTATTTTTAACATGGTGGTCTCAGGACAGAAATTTTCCCTCTGTCCCATGGTATAAGAAATAGCTGAACCTGAGTTCCCTATGCAGGCAGAAGGAGCTGGCCTGACTGAGTACTCTGACATGCACACAAAGACAGTCTTGAGGATCCATCCCTTAGGTCTTCTGCCGTTCCTCCTCTTATTTTCTTTTAATGCTTAAAAGTTTCCATTCAGTTCCTGGGGAAGAATTGCCTGGCTAGTACTTATTTCTAACAGTATTTTTCCTGTTCCTAAGTAACTTCTTTTCACAGAGGTAGTTTATTCTCACAATAGCAATGTGAGCCAGAGCCTGTGGTTCAACCTGAAAGCTCTGGGAGCAGACTTAGGTCTATGCTGAGAAGTGTTTTGCTAGAATTGCTGACAGCAAGAGCCCAAGGAATTTCCAGAAATGCAGGTGTCTGTTTATGATTTCTTTATCTTCTCTGAATATGATTGCATTCCCTTTAGCTATTGTGTGTATCATCCTTCCATTTGGAGTTATTTTCTTAAGTGTATCTGCAGGGCAGGGGAAGGCTCTTAGTGAAGCAATATTGCATGCTTTACTAATGCTGTATGAGAATATTCATTCAATGGTTTATGTAAGAAGGAAGCAGATGTTCTTGACATGTCAGAAATGTAAGAACACTTTATCTTGGTGAACTGCTTCTATCAGTTCCTGCAGATATTTTTCACCTGTGCACATCTCCAAAGAAAGAAAGTATTTAGAAGTCGTAGAGAACTGAGATCTCAAAGGTGCTGCTGCTGCAGGTGGAGGTCACAACACCTCTGTGCACTTTGTTTTTAATACAATTGTAGACGGAGCAGGTGGCAAAACCTACTATATTAAATCCTATTAATTAAATACCTGGTTAGAAATATCCATTTTTTAAAGATGGCTGAATAGGTACTAGTTACAGTGGTTTAAAGGTTAGTTATTCAGCAGCTTTCTCCAAAGATTTGAACTGATTTCCTTGTAATAACAATGCCACAATTTCTTTATCTTCTGCTATCACCTTTTGCTAGAATGGAACATTTCACATTTCTTCTGTCTGTGGGCATAGAGCCAGAAGAGCAATTAGGCATCCTGCTTCAGCACACCTATGAAAGGAGATGCCTTGATGTAAAGATGTTTTTTTAATCTTTCTTTCAAAGCTTTTACTTTTACCTGCATGGAAATGTATTTCTGAATTACTGAATTGTCAAGAAATTAGAATATGAGGTAACTGACAGCCCTCTGCATCTGCACACTCCCATATTTACACACATGAAAGTGAGAAAAATAAAAAATAATGCTCTGTTTCCATGGCCCATTAAGGCAGCCGCATATAATATTAAATAATATTAATATAATATTGAACTATTGATATATTAAATTTTTGATATTTGTGCTGGAGGTGGAAGAACATGCAAAATGTTTCTCTCCAATTAGCAGGTGAGTTGACTACTGGACTGCCGTCTAAGCGGGGCACTGGGGCTGTGCTCAGGCTGCTGGTGACATCGTGCAGCCACCTGGTTTGCTCGGCTGTGCACAGACACCGAGAGAAACAGCGCCGGTTCCTTGCCTTCTACTCCCCCTGTGCTGGTCTTGCATTAATTGCTCTTTGATGAAGAGACACCCCCCTCTGATGAAGTCACACCCCCTAACCACACAACGAGACACCTGGGCCCGCACAGGGAGATGCATCTCAACCCCCTCCTTATGAACCAGTGAAAGGAATATTGCAATGAAGCTACTGCCTCCTTCATAACTATGCAGTCAAGTAAAATTTGCACTTAAAATAATGCTCATTCAGAAGAGCAGAAAACTCCCTCCTACCATAGGACAATATTTTGGATGACATCAAGAATAATTTAAAGAGTCTTTTGTGTGAGGAAGAGAAATTTTGGGACTATTCTTATAATTGGATCATCTTTCTTACTTGAAAAACAAAAGTGTTCCCAATGAAAACAAAAGGATGACAAGGGAAAATGTTTCTGGAAAATGTATCTATTTCTGGTGCTGACTCCCTTTTACACCCTCTTTGTTGCAGAAATTGTTGCAGACAGCACCTGGTCAGATGGGCTGCTCATAGAGCTCCCAGGTCCTTCTTGTCTGGCTGTTGAAGGCATTTATCTCAACGTGTCAGTCATGGGTCACGGCAAAGTGGTGAGACTTGCAAACTACAGGCTTGTTTTGGCATAAAATGAAGAGGAAAAGTCTTTTTTTTAATGGAAAAAAGCTGAAGATGGAAATGACCCATTGGGTGTGACAGGATCCATGTATTTCTCTCTTAAGTACTCATGGAGATTTCACAGAAGCAGGCTAAGGTGATGAGGCTGCCAAACTCTTTCCCTCCAGCTAGTTATTACTGAGATATCTCCCAAACATGAGTAAGCTTCATGGAGTTCACAGTGGTACTGGAGATGATGAGAAATCCATGAAGGTTTAACTGGAGTCCAGTATCCCATGCACTCCTGCATTCTCCATTAATGACCTTTCCACTCAAAAGGGTTGACATTTTGTTTGATATTTTTAACTAACAAAAAATATAAATCAATAAAGAGTATCCTTTCCTTCATTTCCCCGCTTAGCACATTAAATGAAAATGTATCAACATATTGAGCCTAACAGAGAGTTTTCTTTGAGAGGAAAAAGCCACGACATCCCAAGGAATTCTCAGAAAATGTGAAACACTTTACAATATGAATGAACAATCTGATTTATAGGGTGTGCAATATGAGCCATATCTGGACGTAAGATGTCACTGCAGATGTCAGTGAAAGAGGAGAACAATGAACAGAAGAGAATGTGGAGAGAGAAAGCTGCAGAACTAAATCCAAGCCTTTTTTAAGTGGACATTAAAGCACTGATATCACAAAGACGATAGCATTCTGTTGAGAAGGACAAAACGGATTTGAGATTTTGACAGACTGGTTTTGTGCAACCTGGGATGCAGTCACTTGTGAAATGTCTTCAACACTGACTCAGAGGAGCTGGTACACAAGACCTGCTGTATAAATACTCTTCCTGTGTTTCTCCCACAGCAACAAAGAGAGGTGACAGGGTTACTAAGAATGTGTCAGACCACTGAATTCTCTGTAAGTACTCTCAGGACATCATAGCCAATTTATAAAGTCTCAACATTTTTCTGGATAACAGTTTTATACCTAGGGTACCTTTACAGATTCCACTCACAGCTATTTGAAAACTTCACTGTTAATGAGAAATATTACTTTGGTTTTGTATATTTTTGCATTTGTAGAAAGGCTGCACTGTTGGCAAGGTTTTCTCAGTTTACTGTTGTTTTCCTAAAGCTACTCTGTACATTTTCAAATGAAGTATTTCTTCATAATAAGATATGTCAAACTTCATTTTGCAGTGAATCAAAGAGATTGTGCCTGGGGAGAACTTTAGAAACTGAAGCGTGCCTAGAATTAAAACCAGAGGTTAGGCAGTTTGTCCTAAATCTCAGATTAAATGGCAAAGATTCCCAGCAGATGATAAAGTATATGCTCTGTAGAAAATAGTCTGGGATAATGAATAACATTTGATTACTTATTTGCTTTGCTACATTTCAGTGTTCTGACTTGACAAAGTGCTGTGGACACGCTGCACACATGCTTATGTTTACTTGAGAATATGTGTTTCTGGAACCTATCAGAAGCACTACCTGAGCCCAAGATCTGGTCTTATTTCTTACACTTAAGAGCCTCAGGTCCTGATTTATATACCCTTGAAAAACTCCCCAGATGCTAGAGGCAGTGGTGTTAGTGCTTCAGAAGGTGGCAGTCTGCCTCTGAGTCATAAGAGGAAGCATGCTTCAAAGTTGAGGGAACCAGGAAGGCAGTGAAAAGGGCATAAATCTAAATACTGCAAAGTGCTAAACACTCAATAACTGCTCCACTAAAATACTTAAAATTTGTGAAATACTTACACCCAGTTCCTTCCTGAAAATGGACCCATGGAAACAAACTTGTCTGGATTGAGTCAAAGGCTCTGGTACACTGGAACCTGGGTTTATGCCTCCTTCTGTGTCACAGGATACATAGTTGGGTTGTTTTCATTAATTCTAGCAAAAGCCTGCATAAATTATTTTTTCTGAAGTGGAGTCAGCTTATCTGTTTATCTCTTTTCATCAGCATATTGGAAAGAAAAGGAAAGAAAACAAGTAACACATCCAGGATGTTATGAACCGTTGACCTATATTTGCAAATAATAATTTAAAAAAATCCCAAAAACCAAAAAAAAAAAATCAAGTTTATGCAATGGCTTATTTTTTGAGTACTCAGATTAAAAATCAAAATCTAGGGAAAATGACCTACATTTGCTTTATGAAGATTGTTCCCATCAGATATTTCATGACTGATACTGATAAATAAAGGCATTCAAAATCAACACTCATTTTGAACAATTTAACTGTCCCAGATATAGAACAATCTCAAAGTTTGTCTCTCTGTTCATAGCTGTGTGTACATAAATATATAGACATATATGCTGACATATAGACATATGTGCTGGTTTCATGTTAGTGAAAGAACTATTGTCAGGAACTGTATGGATGATTCTGAATGCATATTCAACACCAATTCCTCTACAGAAGTTACGAAAATATTACCACATTAAGAGAAAAAATCTGCAAGTATATTTTAACATTTTTACCATAGATGTAAAAATTGTGATGTCACAGGAAAAGGAAGTCTCATCACTGAAGTTTCAATCTGTTAGAGATGAAAGCCAGATGTCTCTAATAATTTGCTGTTTTACAGACATGAATAAGAAAGAAGCTTCCATCCACTGTATTTTATCACTCAAAACATGTTTAGAACATATTTTCTATTATCATGATTACGCAGTCACACTTTCAAAGTGTGTTCCCATCTCTTCCTATCTAATACTACTAAAATTGCACAGTATTGAAACATTCGAATCTTTGCTTTTACATCTGTCTTCTGCACTAGAATCCATCAATCTTAGGGTACTTAAAATAGCAGACAAGGAAAACTAGTAAGTTGCACCCAAGAAAGGGTGAGCTCCCTACCTCCATTCTTTTTGCAGCAAGATACTTCCTTTTTTCATATTTATAGAAAATGTGTCTTTGTAGCAAAGATTTCCCTCACCTCAGCTTTTCTTCTGTGTTTCATCCCAGGTCAGCCAGCATTCATTATACTTCTGTGCACAGTACCAGACCCTTTAAAAATAAAACAGATATTGCAACTATTCTGACTATTTTGATGCTTTTACATGGTTTTATAAAACATTTTTTTAATATTATAAATATTAGGATAATCCAAGGGGGGGAAAAACTGTTTATGCAGAGAAAAAAATTCATAAAGAAACTTTTTCTTTGAAAAACACTACTGCAGTAAAGTGTCATTGCAGAAATAGAACAGTTTCATATAAACATTAACCTTGTAGTGTAATAAAAATTATCAAATGCCATAGCAAAATGTACCTGACCAAATATGTGAAATATTTCAAATACAAAGGAGGTCTGTAATCTGTTTGTTTTGTTAAACTTAGAGCACAGAATAAAAACCATTCACTTCTGCATTCTCCTGCTTGCTTTTTTTATTTCTTTACAAAGGGAGCATCAGTGCATATGAACAAAACAGTTCCACTCAGTAGGGCACATAGCTCAGAGCATTCTGTCCCATTTTCAGTGACCTGGAAAGCAGCAAGGCTGTTGTGCTGGAAAAAGGGGAAAAATTAAAAAAGAAGAAAGAGAAAAGATTAAAAAAAAAAGAGAGAGAGAAAAAGAAAACTCAACTCACCAATCTAGCTGTATACAAATAGTACCTTCATCATCAACATAAATTTGAAACCTATCAGTTTCCTTGGAGAAAGTGATTATCAAGGAAATGGAAGCATGGTGCTCTGTCTCACCATGGTGTCATTTGGGAAATGTTGAGAAACAACAGTGATAATGAATTTGAAAAGCAACATCTGTGTTACTGTCGTAACAAAATAGTAATAAATAAAAGACAAAAAAGCCAGACACTGGAGAAAACAATGGGACAAAGCCTCTCATAGGAGAACCCTTATCACATAGGACACCACTGACTGAAGCACTATTTTACTTCACATTATTTTTCTTGAGATGTATTACACAACATAATGCAACATTGTTCTGGTTATAAAAAATCAATTGGAATAAATTCCAGAATTATCACACAGTGATGACAATTCCACACATCCACACTGAAATAAAGAAGACAGTAGGACCTGTTTCCACTGCTGTATACTTAACCTTTTCCGTAGTCACCCTGTCACTGAAGGATACATGTTGCTTCTTCCCCTTTTATCCTGTAGAATGACCACAGTCACTCACATGGCAAGAATTCAGTCCTCAGGGCAAGATGCAGGAATGAAAGGGCATCAGTTTGGGGTATTCATGGGATAAACAGGAAAAGAATTTAAGCAGCAGCAAAGTTGGGTAAGGTAGAGATAACAATCCAGAGAAAGATCACTGACCAGGCATTGTATGGATATGATAAAAGCTTTGCTGACACCAATAGTGTTTCACAGAGTTTTCTCAGGCACAGAAGGTCACAGGCAAAATTTAATGGAGCTCTCAAGGGGACCAGTGAATGGCTCCTGAGGAACTAGAAGCTGTGCAAAAGTGATTAGCTGAATTGAAGAGAAAGAGATTTTTCTATATTGAAAGGTCCCTCTGACTAAGGGTCATGATGGTTATTTGTTACTGTCTGTTTTTAATGAGTTGGTGGCCAATGGAAAATTCTCAAGCACTGACAGCACAAGTTGGAGTCATACTGTTCTGTAGTGGAACATGTGCAAATGAAGAGGTACATTTCCAATAAGGTGAGACTTGCATTTTAGTCATATTTTGCAAAATTTACATCTGCAATTCAATTACGTACAGAAATTCAAATACTGCTACTTATAGCGTCCAGATGGCTAAAAGGTTAAATCATTTATATGGAAAAAGATGTGCAAACTGAGTACATGTTCCAAAACATATAGCACATTTTTTCGTGTAAACTGGGAAAGAAGGTCTTGGTCTGTCTAAAAATATCCAGTGGTGACTGACACCGTCACTATAAGTTATTATTGATATTATAAAGCCAGATCTTTGTAGGAATCCTTTTTCATTTTGTTTCATAATACAGTCAATGCTTAGGTATTATGTGCAGCGTGGTTGACACTAGGTTCCTGTACCTTCCATCTCGGGTCTAGTCATACACAGCTGAGAACTGGCCACTCTTGCTAAAATTATTGACATCAGAAGTACATGAAAAAAAAAAATGATAGAAGCATCAGAAGAAATCAGTACAATACAACAGAGCTTAGAAGGACTACAGGATTTTGTTAAGTGTAAACTAACAATTGGTCATGTTTTCCTTTAAAACTGATGAAATATATAACAGCATGACATTGTCTTTATAATTCCTCTCAGGAAGGTTATTCTGAAATAGGATATTTATATTTAAATTTGTTAGCAAATATTCATGTTTTTAAACTGAAGAAAAAGTGGCAATTCTATAAAAATAACATTCCAAAATAAAATTAGCTTTAAATATTGAAACCAACAGAATCATACTATCAAAAGTAAATAATTATCACTGATATGAGACTGTCTCATTCAGAAGAGCCTTGTAAAAATCTAAGACTCAAAAATATCAAGTAGCTTCTCAAAAAGGTGAAAAGCAGTGTGATGTGGTTTTAAAACCATGTGAAAGTCAGATACATTGGGAGAAAATGATGCTGGAGTGGTGACATCTAATATATAAAAAGTCTATCCAAAACAACACCAATCCATCCTTAGAAATATTTTACTGCTATACTGTGGTGTGCATATGGGGGAAAAAAAGTGAAGAGGTAGAATAAAACTTACTTTAATATGGTGATTTGAGGAATGAAGAAGTGCAATCACAGAAGTACAATTTCTGATTAACATATTATGTAAAAACAAAACTATGAAGAACTTCTCTAAGTGGCTAGAATCTGTACAAAAATCACATAATGATAGCAACCAAATTGAACCCAAATACATAAATATCAAGCTAGTAGCCATATTTGTAGTTTTAAAATATAATATAACATATTATGATTATATTGATATGTAAAGCCTTAAATAACATATGTAAGGTGAGAAAAATTAAAGGTATCATAGATAAATATAAGATGAACATAGGCAGAAAAGTCTGTTAATAGAATATGTAATTATCAACAAATTTCTCAAGATTTCTGACTGGTGTTACCCTCAATACATTCCAAACTGTGTTCTCTTTATTGTGAAATTTGGAACAAATTGTAACATACAGTAACCCACACTCCATTTAGCTCTGCAAAACCACTAAATGTGAGTATTTTTGCACATTTAGATCAGTTAAAGAAATTAGCAGAACCCACAGGAAAGCATTAATTTTAAAGTAGTGTTAGAAAACAACATCTGAACAGATTTAAAAAATCAAGAATTAGCTGATATTAAAATATTTCATTGTCAATGTCCCCCACACTCTTCAGGATATTGATTCTTCAGTTTAAGTCCCTTCAGAAAAATCCATTATAAGAACAGAAACTGTCTTTTGGAAAATAAACATTCTGTCTGGAAATGTTTCATTGTAGATAAATAGAATCATATACCTGAGAAACCTTCAACTTTCCTCTCAACTGTCTTCTGTTCCCCTTAATTTTCTTATATGTTATATATATTTTATATTATTTTCTTTTTNAGAGCCCTAAAATGAATTTTGAGGACAGACTTTCTGCACATGCTTACAAGGACTAGGGATGCTTTTAGAGGGATCCTTCATGCAAGCTGTCCAGACTGAGTTGGCAGAGGGAGAGACAAATGAGGGTGGTTATAAAGATGAATGTCCTTTGGAGCATGTTTTCCTGTCATGCCAACTGTGCAACTCCTAACATAGCCCAGAGTTGCCTCAGGAGCAAGGCAGAATGAATGGTGGAGCAGTTTATCCTCAAGGATCCTGCCAAGGATTATCTAGAAAACCACAGAATACAGTGAAATTTGCTGTGAATGTGTAAATAGGTCCTTAAAATACAAGTGTTGTTAACACTGTGAACAGTCAGAAAAGACAGTGCTCTGAATAAATACCTGAAGTCATCTAAACATCTCATGGCACTTCAGTAAGTTCATTATTGTTCGAATAGTTCTGAGCTATATCTTATATATAACACCTCAATAGGTGTGTGAATTTTTAACTTGAGAAGAATTTATCTTGAAAAGGGCACTATAAATATAGATCATCTCTGTGTCCTTTTCTTCTAGGCTTTCGTTATTTTTCTTCTTTTATTCTCTTTTTTCAACTTTCTTGTATCCTTTCTTCAGTTTTTATCATCTTTCTTTCTCTCCATCTGTTTTCTACAAGATGTTGAAACAAAATATGTGCTAATGAGTATTCCCTGGTACATTTAAAATTTACTGAAGGAGGAGCAGAAAAAGAGTGGGCTGAGGAGAAGAAAGAGCATATCTCAGTTTTGCTTCCAAGATGAGTTCATTTCAATAATCAGCTGCGGTTAGTCATGTGTCATTTGTTGTGGAAGGAAGAAAAAAAGTGAGAAATGCAGACAGCGTTTAATTTTTTTTTTGTCATAAAGTAATTTTGAAATTCTACAGAACCTCTCAGACTCCCAGCAGAGCTTCTTGGTCACTGTGATATTTTCCAAAACACAGTTATTACCTGTACCTGAAGATTTATTTCTAAATTAAGCTAAAAAGGAGTACATTTCTGTCCGTGAATGAAGCTGGTAGCAGAGCAATTGCAGTCATAGTCATAAATAAAGCTCTGCTGTTTTGACTCCCCCAAAATTCACAAACCAATGTAAATAACTCAGTCCCTTGAATCAGGAGACAAAGCCCCACAAGGACGAGGCTCTGCTGCAGCCAGTGTTGGAAGATGAAGGAGCTGAGGAGAGAAGCCTGGTGTACAGCAGTTTCCTGCGGCGTTTGTGCATGTCATAGGGCTCACTGATATTGGGCCAACTGAGTAGGACTTTTTGGGAGAGACAGAAGGAGCTGCCCTTGGAGCCCATGCCAGAGGAGGCAGAGGCCACTGCAGGCCTGGTGCAGAAAGGTCCTGCCCTGGTGCCATGGGGCGAGGGAGGACAACGGCTCTGTTACTCTGGAAAGGAGACAGGAACATGGATCCCATGAAAACTGTGGCTACCCTTGTTTATTCTTCAGTCCTCATCTCCTAAATGAGATAACGCCTCTCTGGAGCTTCTGAGGAGAAATTTGTAACTCATTAATATCTGCTCAAACATCATAATAGTGGGGGCCATATAGCTAAATATAGCTCCAACTCCTAATGCAAGAGACTCACTGTCATCATGTCAATGAAGGAGGATGTTGAACTTCACCCCTTCCTCTCTATTGTAGTTTCCCTTCTGCATGAAAATTTCCCTTAAGAGTCCTTTCATCGGTCTTTGTTCTCTTGTGGTGTAAAATTATCTCCTGTTTCTCTGAATACCAAGATGCCAGCTGCTTCCCAGGGAAGGGACACAAAGTGGCAGCCCTTTTCTAAAAGCTCAAATCAAGCTATAGTTGACAAGGAGGGTTCCTCCTTCTGTGGATTACTGCTTGGAAAGTTTTGGTGACTTCTCTACTGAAAGGAAAGCTGTGAATATAAGTGTCAAAATAAAACTCACCAGATCCCAGTCCTTATTTTCTCAGCCTCCTGGGAATCTTGCTGGCACGCCACTGAGTGAGGCTCCAAGATGCAGAGCCCAGGCATGTGGGACAGCCCTGTTGCACAGACAGCAGTCACTGGCTGACAGGTGGAGATCCAGGAGCTAGATTTGGCAAGAGGTGGAGATCCCAGATACATTTAACTGACATTCATCCTGAGTGAGCCTTGTCCCTGTTCATAGGTGGATATCTTTGCTCTGTAGCACCTGTTGAGGAGGATTCCCAGCACTCTGGCAGGAATTTGACAAGTTTTGGATAGAAACCTTCCTGATAGTCCAAGTTCTTTCAAATTACTGCCTGCATTTTGGCTGAAGCTTGCTGAATTAGAATCCTCCTCACAAAATATTTTGGTCTTAACAAGAGCTGTAGCCTAAGAAGTGTCTGTCACTGAAATTGAGATACAGAATTCTGCTGTCTGAGCAGGATGGGATTCCTGGTAGCTCCCATTCCCACAGACTCTCCTACTTTGAAGAAGCAGAGAGAGGGTGTGCCACAGTGTGGGAAAGGATTTAACTTCCACTGCCTCTTCCACAATACGATAATTTCCAGTCTTGCACATATAAGGATCTGGATCTGCATTTATAATTATATATGTAGATTATTGTCACTATATAATGTGTGAGCCCTAAGTAATTTTGGTTTTTTATCACAGTTTTCCTGAAACTGCTACCTGGTTCCCAAAGAATGAATCATAAAGCACAGATCCTTAGACAGGTGCTGAACAGGACATAAATCTCAACACAGTGACTGTTATTTAACCATCATTTTCATATTCCTGTTTTCACAGCTTCTACTGGCATGTTTTCTAGTTGCAGTCTGTTTCCTACCCTGAGAGATCAAATGAATAATTGCCAAAACTGTAGTCTTGTGAAGAGTTCCTTCTTCAAAGCTGTTTCCACTTTTTTTTGCTGTGGAGCAGAAGGAAAAGACAGGGTCAATCCAACGTTGTCTTGAATTTTGTACTGAGAACCAGTACATATGCATTGAAGTACTTTTCTTCAGAAAGCTGTGTTCTATTGCTTTTTTGGGGTTGAGTTATATGATTTTTGCATTTATTTGTTAATAATAGACTCTGTCTATGAATAATTATAGGGGTTGTTTAAAGTATTTCCACCAGGGTACAGTAGGTTATTCAGATTGTAGCAAATACTTGACTCGCTGGAAAGAGTACAGTAACATCATTGATACATTCCATATAGACCTTTATAACTTCTCTCTCTTTTACTTTCTGTAAGAAAAACTGACCAAGTTTTTTTGCTTCTGCGCTGTCTGGGAGGATGGTTCTATACAGCATTTTTGCTAATGTAATCATTTTTATAGAACAAGCTTTGACAAGTAGGTGTTGTATGGGAAAGCTGGGGAAATGTTTTTGAATAGCCCATGTGTATGAAAAATATTGCTTCAGCCACAGCTTTGACACTTTTTCATGCAATACTTTAAGATGCTTTCAGAGAGTTCCAGTTATCTACTCTACATCATGCACAGCCAAAGGAGCTCAAAAGTAGCCTCTTCTTGTTTAAGAAGTTGGTGAAGATTTCTACATTAGTACCTAAAGGAATTGGCAAATCAGTAATTTTCTCCTATCTTCTCTACTACATTGCAGACTGGATTAATTGAGAAATCTTAGGCACTTACCATGTTTTAACACAAATCCGTGTGCATATCACTGGAGTTAAGTCTTTTCAAGGAAGAATGAATGAAACATCTAAACAAACTGAAATTGAAAACACTTGAACAATTGATGTTCTCTGATTGTCCTAGCATAAAAAAAGACCCACTTGGATTCTTCTTGGCACCTTCATTGTTTCGTGAAGAGGAGCTTTATACCTTTAATGGAAAGAAATTTTCCATCCTGTCAGACATGCCCTAACTCCTAATTATCCATAAAGTTGGCCAAAACTTCCATCAAAATATCCAGCTTCTTGACTAACTCTTAATGTTTCTTTCTTT